>VSMD01130333.1:0-20285 GCA_008750895.1 Mirza zaza | reverse complement strand
ATCACATTCATTTTGTGTACAGTTACCAAGAAAATTTTGATCTAAGGAATATATCAGCAGCAACAGCAACAAAACAACTACAATCCATTGAGCATAAAACATCATACACCAAGGCCTGTGAAGGAGCATTTTCTACTTATTCTCTCCAATTCTTACAGTGATTCTTACTCAGTAGATGACTTTATTTTACAGATAAAGCACTAGTGATTCAGTAACATACACAAGGTTTCATAGATAGTTACCTATTGCATATGTTGGATTTAAACCCAAGTAGGGCAATGGCTGTATTGCCTCTTCCTTCGTTAACTATTTTGGCTGAACAGGTGCCCACATTACAGAGAAATAATTCATGTATATTGCACAGGTGCAAATGGATAAAAGCATATCTTACAGCAAAAAGAGAACAAATGTTCATGATTAAGCTGGAATGGAATAGGAACAATTTCCTAGTGTTTAATTAGTCATGGAAGTCTTCTTTAAAGAGGCAGATTCAGGTAATGCCTGAGTGGACTTTCAATGTTGCTCTGTTTCTGTCAGTTAAAAGAATCAGAAGGGAATATCACTTTACCTCTCACATGTACCTGCCAAACAACTGAGTGTTTAAATTCATATTTACTGAACAAATAAGCCTAGAAGCTTGAATTTTATATAGCAATTATGAACCCTATATATAATTTCTTTCTCTCTCTCTCTCTCTCTCTCTCTCTGCCTTTCTTCCTCTCCTTCATTCTGCTCACTCTAAATGGATTTCAATGTTTTTTGAGCCAAAGAATGCTGATCCTTGAGCTGATGGGAAAAACAGAAGTTACCTTGGCTGGCAAAACTAAGAATTCAAAACGCCAAATACGGTAGAGTACCAGCTTTTGGAGCAAATCAGTATGGAAGCTAGATTTTCAGGTGAACGATGAGTGCAATCCATCCCATAGGCAGGCCAAGATGCATTTTATTAAAGCAAAACAATTTTTGGTAACCCTCTCTACCATGGCTGAACACGCTAATTTTGATGTTTTATAAATGAACAATGTCACAACAATTGCACTGCCAATCACCCCTTCATGCAATTTTGCAACAACAAGGGTAAAGCAGGCCGGGCCCGGTGGCTCACGCCTATAATCCTAGCTCTCTGGGAGGCCGAGGTGGGTGGATCGTTTGAGCTCAGGAGTTCGAGACCAGCCTGAGCAAGAGCGAGACCCCATCTCTATTATAAATAGAAAGAAATTAATTGGCCAACTAATATATATAGAAAAAATTAGCCGGGCATGGTGGCGCATGCCTGTAGTCCCAGCTACTTGGGAGGCTGAGGCAGCAGGATTGCTTGAGCCCAGGAGTTTGAGGTTGCTGTGAGCTAGGCTGATGCCACAGCACTCACTCTAGCCTGGGCAACAAAGCGAGACTCTGTCTCAAAAAAAAAAAAAAAAAAAAAAGGAAGGGTAAAGCATATACTGCTTTATTCCCATATAGTTAAACTACAGAGTGAGCTCTTCAGATGACTCTTAAGATCAGGGCAAAGGCACCAGCCCCACTTTGGCACTAAACAAAGCCTCCAACTAGCTTAGTGGAAGGCTTTACTTTTACTGTATGGTGTCTCTGCAGGAGAGATTGGAACCAGTAATGCGATGTGAGGGGTTGTGGAAACTTGATGTTGGTACCCTTGGCCTCTGCTGTCAATTTACCATGTGACCAGGGGCCAACTCCCTTAGTTCCTCTTTGGGGTTCTGGCTTCTCATCTGTGAAGGTGGAATGAGAGCAGTGACCATTCACATGATCTCTAACCATGGGGCTATTGTAAAATGCCACATACAGTCAATTTTAAATAGTAGTAACAAAATATTAAAAAAAAAAAAAAAAAATCAGGTCATTTCCACTGAGAACCCATCACATTTTGAACCACAGATCAGTGAATACCTGTAAAGAAAAGATATATTTCACACCACAATGTATTATTTCTCCCTTTCTTGGTCCATTTCTATAGTACCCATATGTCTTCCTGTGAGCCTATTAGGAGCACCAATCATGCTTCTTATAGTGAAGGATCGATTGGGTTTAAAAGGATGAAAGATAATAAAATGATAAAATGTACACTCTGGGGTGATTCTGTTACTTGGATCAATTTAGCTTTTCAGTAAATAAGCAGGTGATCACTTATAGAAAGTCTAGCTCCAGGCCTAGGGAGGGAGGAGTAGCAAGGAGGGTCTGTTAATAAAACTCCATGTAGTCCTGCCCAGAACTGTTTACCCCCCACCTCAATCTCCACAAGAAGGAAAAACCAGCCTCCTCTTCTTCTACAGGGCTCATAATTTCCACATCTTCAACCTAAAGCTACTGCTGAGTTCACATGAGTAGATGCAACCAGGTGGCCAACAAGATAGCCTCTTACAGCAATTGATCAGATTGTTGCATGATCAATTTCATTCAATCAGCAACACCAGAAGCCATAATATTGGACACTATTAAACAGTAGGTAGAATCATTTCACCTGCCTTAATGACTAAATTACATCTACTATGCACTGTAACCATGTCAGGAAATGTAGTTTCCAAATACAATCTTCCAGGGAAGCATATCAAACAAGTAAAAATGAAGCTGCTATATATAGTTGAAGTGAACCCAGAGTGCCCCCCTCATTCTGTCTCTCTCTCTCTGACCTCTGCATTACCCTCCAGTGAACCCCTAGGAATGCACGGAACACAATTTGAAAACAATCTGGACCAAGCTCAAACACATCATTATTTTTGTGATGAGAACACTAAAGGCCAAAGACGGAACAGTGACTTAACCAGAGTCCTATATAGACAGTGATACTGCCAGGACTGGAATCAAGGTACCCCGCCGGATTCCTTGTTCAATGCTTGACGCATATGGATTCTTCATATATGGCCAAGGCAGGTCAGCTCTCTGTCCCATGGGTACAGCTATGATGACAAGAGAGGAAACAGGGGAAGATTGTACACTGGGGCAGAATATGACAAGTGCGGATCACAAGGAGTAAAGTGTGTATCAGGTAAAAGCTAGCTATACAGCAGAGCACTTCTTTGCCATAGATCTGGTCTCATCTTTCCAGAGCAAGGCTAGGTCCTTACTGAAGCAATACCAGGCTGAACAATTCCACACAGTGCTTGGCAATTAGCAGTTACAAAAGCGAGAGGCAGTCACATTTGAATTTAGTTCAAATTGTAAAAATAGCCTTTAAAAAGGAATTTTTTAATATCTGAAGAGACAGGACAATTTTTAAATATTTGCTTATAGAAACTATCATGTAACTGGAATTACAAAAAATCAGAATGCCCAAATAACGAAATTACTTCCTCTGCCCTACCCCACAGTTTTGAATAATTATTAACATTTATGATAATAACTTTGAGACATTATAATTTCTAGCTTCTTCTAACTTCTTCCAAACCTCCAAATATGTTCATATATTCATTCATTCATTCAATGAATATTTATTGAGTTCCTACTACTTATGAGGCCCTGACTCAAGTGCTAGGGAATGCAAGCCATCCTTGGGAGTCCAGTGACAGTCTTCCTGGAATGGTATTTCAGCTGAAATACCAATGTGAGAATGGCAGAGGTAGGGGTGAGGGAATTAAAAAAGTAATCTCCAAGTGATTCTAAGAGCCAATATTGCATGATTCTATGACTAATTTGCTAATGGGCTGTATATGTATGATATAATGAGACTATTTTCATTTTTCAATTTAGAATGAGTAGTTTCCTATAGTCACCTATGATAGTCACCAGCCATCTATTCTACCCACTAGAACGGTTTTAGGCTCTATTATAATTTTTTTTCTTTGAAATTTCTGTCTTAATTGTACCTTCATATCCAATTTGGTTGCAAGCCAAAGAAAGCCTCCATCACTATCAATTTACAGTCATAACATGATTTTCACTAAAAACTTAATACCACATTGCGTGGCAAGATATGGATGCAAATGCATATAGGCTATTTCATTGTTTTTGGCTATTTTAAAGAAGCAAATCGCATTCAAAGGTTAGATCCAAACTAGAGTTATTTAGGTCACCCCATGGCTTCTAAAGGGAATTCTCAAACAGTAGATGCAAAAATATTTTGAGTAGTGACAATAAAATTGAAATAACTACATAGATTAGCCTCGCAGGTGATGAAGTTGAAAGAGACAATGCTTACTTGGATCTTCAAGGTTACTCATTAGGGCCACTCAACATAGGACTTCTTTCCTTCCATCCTCATTCTTCCCCAGGAGGGACATATGCCCAACACATAATTAAGAATGATGATGAAGAATCCAAGATGAAAGGCAAATAAGCAAAGAAAGCCCATGCCAGGCTTGGTGTACCACAGAAACATGATTTTAAGCCCAAGGGTGGAAAATTAGAATTTGAAGGAACCTCAAGAGATCATGTGGCTGAGGCCTTTGCCTTAGGTAAGTAATTCTCTAACCTACACAGGATATGATTCTCTTAATTTAAAAGAAAATTTCTTCGAATGTCAACATAAATCTCAAATCATCCCATTTTACTTTGAACAAAGAAGACAACTCTTCATCAAAAATACCTCATTTCTTTCGAGTCATCTTTAGACTTATTTATTCCAAAGCAAAATAATTTACAGTTCTTTTAACCTTTTATCCTAGAGCTTGTTTTCTTTATCTTTCTCACATTGTCCAGAGTGGCTATGATCTGCCTTTCTCTCACAGCAGAATCCAAAGTCACAAAAGAGCAATCAATCGTACATTTACCTAGTGACTTTCAGGGGAACTTCTTGGTATCCTTCTCCAATAAAATTACTAATGTGTTATGAACTTTATTTTAATAATATGTTATAATAAAATATGCAATTAAATTTTTAAATTAAGTATTTCCAAGTTTGAAGTTACAAATTAAATTATTTCATATAAGAATATATAATTTGGTATATTAAATTTATTAAGAGAGAATTATTTGTGAGGGGGAAAGACCCTGATCAATCAAAAAAGAGAAAGAAATCAATTTAAAAGCTTTCATATAGAGCAAGATAAGATAGAACTTAATAAAAATGAACTGGATACATCTGAATGATCTGCTTTAAATATATATTTTTGCTCTGACAGAACTCACTGTGCTGAAATTCCAGATACCCAAGGAGAAAAAGATAAGAACTCTCCTAATATTAACAAAAGTTGTTAATTTTCCCCAGTTGGACACAATAGAGCCTTTGTGCCTAAAATGGTTTCAAAGTTTGAATGATTATATAGATAAGTTAGATAAGTTATAAAATAATGGGAATGAATTCTACGTTATGAATCTTTAGTATAGGGCAGGCAAGAAACTGGAGAGAACTTAAAGTGGAAGCAGAGATTGCCTTCATTTCATTCTAAATTGAGAAGATAGACTGTTTGGAAACACAAACAAAGTCAGAAGCTAAACAGAAGGATGATGTGGGCCTCCTGAAAGTAAAACTATCCAAAAACTGGTTTGCTAGGAATTTTAGTGACATTTTTGCAAGCTTCAAGTCATTGGAGTAGTTTCCCTATAATTTTCAGGGCGTAATGGAAAATGAAAATTCAGGGTCACGTTTTTAAAAAATTATTGAGAATATCAGGATGACATCAAGGCACTAAACCAAGTACAGATTCCTTCTGAGTATGGGTCCTGTGCAACTGCCCAAGTCATATGTCTAGAAAGCTGTTCCTGATTGAGGGTCATATGGCCCCTCTGAAAATTTTATGAAAGCTATAGATACATACATACAATCACACATGCCAACACTCACAATTTCCCATAAACTTTCAGGAGCTTTGTTGACTACTCATTTAAGCCCTGTGGATTTTAAATTAAGAACCACTGGATTGGCTGGGCGCAGTGGCTCACGCCTGTAATCCTAGCTCTCTGGGAGGCTGAGGTGGGCGGATCGTTTGAGCTCAGGAATTCGAGACCAGCCTGAGCAACAGAGAGACCCCATCTCTACTATAAATAGAAAGAAATTAATTGGCCAACTAATATATATAGAAAAAATTAGCCGGGCATGGTGGCACATGCCTGTAGTCCCAGCTACTTGGGAGGCTGAGGCAGCAGGATTGCTTGAGCCCAGGAGTTTGAGGCACTCACTCTAGCCTGGGCAATAAAGTGAGACTCTGTCTCAAAAAAAAAAAAAAAAAAAAAAAAAAGAACCACTGGATTATATTGATTCTAGGAGGCAGAGCTAGGATCAATGGGTAGAAGTTCACAAAAGAACAGATTTTAGCCTCCTGTTAAAGGCTTTCCAAAACCAAACAGGCTGCTTTATTAGTCAGTTTGTTCTGAAAATATAAATCACCTGCATGGTATGGTCTCAATGGGGTTCCTACACTGGTAAAAAGCTGGATTAGAAAACCTATGTTGGCCCCTTAACACATTAAGATTTTGTGAGTGTAACTATAAGAAGTTTCTACCTCATAGCTCTTCTTTGCCCACTCCATTTTCTGATGGCTTGAATATACTTAATTTCAGCTGTCCTGATTTATTTCATTTTCCTTGACAAGGTAAAGGCTGAGGTTCTTGAATGCAAGGTCTATGTGAATTAACCTGTAACCTATAGGTTTATACAAAATCAACATGTTAATTTTATGCAAAGTGATGCAAAAGATTATTTCTCCAGTTTCCGGGAAGGGGGGAAATCTGATACCATCCTCGAATGGACATTCAAGGCAGCATAAATAATTAAGAACGTGAAAATGGCAGACAAAGCTCTTATTAAGAGCAAGAGAAAGGGCACCAAGTAAATCGAGGGGGTGGATCCAAAAAGTCTGATGATACAAGTCACTTTTAATAAAATTCATGATAGGTCAGAGAGTATGACAAGCCCCATCATTACATTCAAGGAATAAAAGTACAGAGGTAAAAACCCTAAACCCACATTAGAAAAGAGGAAGGCGAGATTACCCAGGACACAGAGCTGTTTGTTCTCTTCCTTGTTCTTGCATGCAAGAGAGGTAAGCCTAACAGCCTAGGTTTTAAAACACTGTTGTCAGAGTTCAGACCTTCTAAGAGGAAACAGGAAGGCCCTTTTCAGACCAAAGAACAAATGTCTTTCTGGCAAAAAATTGTTAAAGCCCCTAAGAGTGTTTATCTAACATCCTGGTCATGGCATTTACCAGAAGTAATGTGTTTCTTATTTTTTTTTTTTTTTTGAGACAGAGTCTCGCTTTGTTGCCCAGGCTAGAGTGAGTGCCTCAAACTCCTGGGCTCAAGCAATCCTGCTGCCTCAGCCTCCCAAGTAGCTGGGACTACAGGCATGCGCCACCATGCCCGGCTAATTTTTTCTATATATATTAGTTGGCCAATTAATTTCTTTCTATTTATAGTAGAGATGGGGTCTCGCTCTTGCTCAGGCTGGTCTCGAACTCCTGAGCTCAAACAATCCGCCCACCTCGGCCTCCCAGAGTGCTAGGATTACAGGCATGAGCCACCGCACCCGGCCACTTATTCTTTTCTTTATAATCAGCAGGATGGGTAGGTGAGCCATGCGTTATATAGTGCCATTCATGGGCTCTACTCTAGATCTTAAAAAATAGCTAGAAAAGGAAGAGGCAAAGGTACATGGCTTGGGTAGTAGATTTTAAAGATATATGCATGCACTAGGGGCCCCTTCACTGTATAGTTTTCATTTTTATGACATTTAAGATCTAATCAGGATCTAAGGTAGATTTCTTAAGCTCAAAATCGTATTTTAGATATCTGCTTACTAATTGGTCAGCTCTTTAATAAAGTGGAATTAATTCTAAGTAAACCAAAATTAGTATCAACAGCGTTGGCCAAGCAGCAGTTATGTGAAACACAAAAGATTTGAGAATGATACTTAGGGATTGAATAAATTAAACAGAGGTAAAAGAGGTCTGGGATCTGATATCAAAGGAGAAATTAGAGTGACTGAGGAAGAGCTCAAAGAGCTGGAAGACTTGGCTTTGAACAAAAGTGTAAAAAGAAGGATGGCATGCAGAGACTCTATACAAAGGCTAACTTGGACCTGGCTGATATAAGCAGCATGCTGATAAAATCAGGCCTTTCCTACTCCCCTGACAATTGAGGGTGCAGTTCCTTTATATTGTCATTCCACTGTGCATACTGGGTAAGGGAAGGCACTGCCACAAATGTTTGCACTACAGAAGGTTTAAGACATATTCATCACCAGTTTTGCCAGTGCTGTTTTGTCTATTACTTTGCAATATAGGCATAAGTTTAAATATGGGATCCTATGGCCTATATTGCAGAAAGGGACTTTGCATGTTCATGTACACCAGGGGTCCTCAAACTATGGCCAACGGGCAAAATGCGGCCCGCCGAGGACATTTATCCGGCCCCCGCCAGGTGTTTTTGCCGCCGCTGCCTGTCATGCTTAGCAACCGACTCCTCCTGGGCCCATAGTGCCGCATGTGTGGAATGTATGCCACACTCTCCAACGGTCTGAGGGACAGTGAACTGGTCCCCTGTTTAAAAAGTTTGAGAACCCCTGATTTACACAGAATTTTCTTGAAGCTTTTTGTAATTCCAGGCCACATACATGGTGTTTTCTCTTAAGAAAATAAAAAGAAAACAATTGGCCTGCCTTCTTCCAGCTCACAAGTCTTACTTGCTCTCCTATGCTTACAGTTCTTGGCTAGTTCACAGCACATGAGTCATAAATAAGCCAAGTCACTGAGCACTGAAGTGGGTGGTGTTTATACACTAAAAGCTCATTATAAACTATAAAGTCTATGTGAATGTGGGCTCTGTGAATGAGGATGGAGTTTCAGAGGCCCTGATAACACTGGTAAGTCCTCCTTGTCCAAACAACAGAACCTGAGGCAGGCTGTGCTCTGGCCACAATTCCAAACTGTAATAGGTGATACTCAGTAACTCAAGATTGTTTAACAACTTCCTATCTCAAGTGTTCTGCTGCTCCTTGAGTCTGCCAGGGTACAAACAGCAATCCATAAGCATTTATTGAATTATCTAGTAAATATTTGTAGGCCAACTACTATGTACAAGGCAGTCAACTAGGTATAGAGAATTCAAAGAAATAATTTTTGTCTTCATAATGTTCACAGCTGTGAAAAAGACAGACATACAAATAACTAAATCACAATATGACCAGTTCTAGTACAGAAGTATAAACAAAATGCTACAGGATCTCACAGGAGGGACAATTAATTCTGCCTGGAAGAAGTGAATGGGCAAAAGCAATCCAACAAAAGCTACACGGAGAAAATGACATTTGAAATGGGCCTTCAAAGATGAGTAGTTTTATTTTTTTATTTTATTTTTTGAGACAGAGTCTCACTCTGTTGCACAGGCTAGAGTGTGGTGGCATCAGCCTAGCTCACAGCAACCTCAAACTCCTGGGCTCAAGCTATCCTACTGCCTCAGCCTCCCGAGTAGCTGAAACTACAAGCATGCGCTACCGTGCCTGGCTAATTTTTTCTATAAATTTTTAGTTGGCCAATTAATTTCTTTCTATTTTTTAGTAGAGACAGGGTCTTGCTCTTGCTCAGGCTGGTCTCAAACTCTTGAGCTCAAGCAATCCACCCCCCTTGACTTCCTAGAGTTCTAGGATTACAGGCTTGAGCCACCCCACCCAGCCTAAAGATGAGTAGTATCATCAATAGGTAGAGAAGGGCAGGGCTGGTGGCGCATGCCTGTAGTCCCAGCTACCCGGGAGGCTGAGGCAGCAGGATTGCTTGAGCCCAGGAGTTTGAGGCTGCTGTGAGCTAGGCTGATGCCATGGCACTCTAGCCTAGGCAACAGAGTGAGACTCAGTCTCAAAAAAAAAAAAAAAAAAAGAAAAGGTAGAGAAGGTGGGAAGTGATTCACAAGTGAAGAAAAGCATAAGAGAAAATGCTCAGAGCTGAGAACATGAACAGTTCATTTTCAGAACGAAAAATAATTCAGGATGGCTCATATGTGCAGAGGTATGTGGCCTATGAAAAGGATACAAAAACATGGCTGAGGAAGCCTAGGGCAGAAATGGATTGTGTGTGTGCATGTATGTATATATATATACACACACACACATATGTACATACTTACACATATATAATAGCACATATATATTTATATAAAACTTAGCACAGTGCCTAGTATATATTGGGGTCACTGAATATTTAATTACTGAATGGATAAGTGAATTAAAAAATAAACTAAGAAGGATCATGTATGCCACAGATTGTATACTGCAAGGCATTTAAACTTTATCCTGTATGCAACAGGGAGCCAAATGAGTTTTATTTTGTAAAAAATGGTCTTTCACCTAGTAGTTGACCTATAAATGTTTGTTTCATGATTGAGTAAGTGCTTACCAATTGCTATACATCTGTAATTAAAAGCAAGCAAGCAAGTAAAATCACCATCTGCAAGTATTATGGAAAATGAGCGAGTATAGAAGGGGCTGGGAGAAATGATGAAAGACTGAACTAAGTGAGCAGCAGGTGGGAATGGAGTGGATTTGGAAGACATTTGAGAATTAGAATTAGCAGAACCTAGTGATTACTGGATATGGAAAGTTACAAAAGATTTGAAGGTCACATCATTTATTCTGGTTCAAACAGAACGATAATGTCATTTTAACCAAGATAGGGTACACAAGAAGAAGGGTGGAATTTGAAAGGAAGAGATTAAAAATCTAGTTTTGAGGCCGGGCTCGGTGGCTCAAGCCTGTAATCCTAGCTCTCTGGGAGGCCGAGGTGGGCGGATCGTTTGAGCTCAGGAGTTCGAGACCAGCCTGAGCAAGAGCGAGACCCCATCTCTACTATAAATAGAAAGAAATTAATTGGCCAACTGATATATATATAAAAAAAAAAAATTAGCCGGGCATGGTGGCACATGCCTGTAGTCCCAGCTACTTGGGAGGCTGAGGCAGCAGGATTGCTTGAGCCCAGGAGTTTGAGGTTGCTGTGAGCTAGGCTGACGCCATGGCACTCACTCTAGCCTGGGCAATAAAGTGAGACTCTGTCTCAAAAAAAAAAAAAAAAAAAATCTAGTTTTGAAAAAGTTGAGTTCAAAGAACCTGTGGGACAGCCACGTGAAGATGTCTAGCAGGAAAATTATGTCTGTAGCTCAGAAAAGACATAAAGACTGGATTGCTAGACACCTCAGAAGTTCATGGGTTCTCATCCCTGGCTGTATATTAGAATAACTAGGAGTCAAAAGAAATAGATACACAAAAAACCTACTGATTCCCAGGCACCAACCCAGCACAAATAAATCAGTATCTCTAGGGGTGGGCCTTGCACAAGAGTGTGTTTGTAATAGCTTTCCAGGTGATTCTAATATGCAGTCATTATTGAGACTGCACCAATAGGGTGGATAGTTAATGCCAAGAGAGTAGAGACTTGGGGAAAATATAGAGTGGTTTGTTTTAAAGTATCAAGAAGAAAATGCTGGAGAAAAGCAATTTTTAAGGGACAGGCAGAGGAAAACAAGGTAATAATGGAGACTGAAAAATAATGGCTGGAAAGAGAGGGACAGACCCAGGATAAAGTGGTATAACTCAAGAAAAGGAGAAGAGAGGGTCAAAAATGAAGAAGTGTGTCCAATAGCATCAAATGCTCAGTAATGTCTCAACATCTCAGCCTGGATTGGTTTAAAGATGAAACTAGCTGTCACCTATTAAAAAATGGGAAAGTTCTGAGTAAAAGTCAATAAAATTGTGTGACTCTTCTGAGTACAGTTCATCCTTGGGGAGGGCCAGATACCCAAGAAAGAAGTAAGGATATGAAAAGCAGAGTGGCTGAGGGGAGTGCCAAAGGTAAAATCTGCCAACCTCATAACTTCCCCTGCCTTCAGCCTTTGAATATCTAACTTTGAAGAACTGCTTGAAAAGTAACTAGATCTATGCCTCACAGTTGCCTTGGAAAAAAATAGAAAGAGTCAGAGGTAGTTTAGTAAGAACATAAGCAGCAGAGTAGTTCCCAAAAACTAAAGAATTGGGGGGGGGGCGGGGGGGTTGCTAAGTGATTGTGTGCAAAGATTAGACCAATCAGACTACAGTGACTATAAAAGCTGTTATTCCTTCTAACCTCAAACTCTGAAGACAGTCACAGGATGGTAAAATGCTACTTCAGAGCTATAGAAGGAATGTATTACAGTGCCACCTGCTGGTAATGCTGTGACCAGAAACAAGTTATTTTACTTAAAAAAAAAATCATTAATTCCCCAAAGCTAAAGACAGAAGAGTATAGATAAATAAAGCTTATTCTGATTTATAATTGAGGATGATGCCTTATACTCAGTAACTTTTTATTCAAAAGAAATTTTCAGAATTGAAAATAGAGCTCTGATTGAACCTTCCTATTATACTAAATGAAAAGCATGTGAACAGAAACACTAGCCTGGGACTAGAATGTCCCACCAATGTTACCTCCTGCCTTCTTCCACTCTAAGGCACCTTTACCAATATTTCCTTTCTGGACACTCAATATATTTCCTCTAATTTTAAAATTCAGGAGATATCCAAGACACCATCTGTCTAGCTACTTGTTTCCGTGCAAAAATGTTTCCTCCTACCTACTGGAATGTTGTATTATCCTCCAGTCAATCTGAGCTACTAAATACACAAAAATAGTCTGCACTTTACACATCCATACTTTTGCTCCTGTTGTTGCCTCTGCTCAGAATGCCATCCCTACCACTATTCCCAACCCAGTCTTCCCAAGGTCAAATGATGCCTCTCCCATGAAGCCCTCCCTAAGCACCCTCACCCCCAGCTGGAAATGATACCTTCTTCGTCTGAACTGTCTGTGACTTTTATATGACTTATTATGCCTTTTATAAGAGTTGTAAACAAGCCATATTCATGGTATAGTGAAGAGCATGGACTTTGGAATCAGTCCATCATCTGAAACCTGGATTTGCCACTTAATGGTTAACGAACTTCACATAAACTGATGATCCCTAACCTTCAGTTTTCTCATCTGTAAAATGAGGCTAATGATGCCCACCTAAAGGTACAGCGTGCAAGAGTGTTTAAAAGCAGGACTCTGGAGTAAGATAAATCGGGGTTTAACTCCTGGCTCTGCCACTTCCTACTTATATAAAAGTGGTCAAATTATTTAGCCACTCCAAGCCTCAGGTTCCCTATCTGTAAAACAAGACAATAGCAGGACCTACCAACCTCAGTGTCTTTTATGAGGAGACAATGTATGAAAAATATCTGGCATATAGGAGCACTCAGTGCATGTTAGTTTCTCCATTCTCCTATGATTTACTGAGTTCCGTGGGGGCAAAGAGCACATCTTATCCATTTCTGAATCACCTGGAGGTGCTCAGAACAAGATATTTTATGTAGTTTGTTTGCATGTTTGGTGAATTAATAAATGCTATTTTTCTAAGACATTTCTTAGCAGAATTTAGTCTCAGGCAACCACTGTCTTATTTCTCCGCAAAGCAGTAATGCCAAATACATGTCATTCATCTCAAAGGTTTAATGTTGTCTCTGAAAACCATGTGTTTCCTTGGCTGTAGCCATTTAGTATGGGATGCTTACAATATAGCTCTCTCAAGTCACACCCACAGAGAGAAGCAGGGTCTGACTCTTCTTAGCCTGGGAGAAGGTCACTGAATGTCAATTCTTTTAAAGAAGAACACTCCTGGTGCAATTCTCACAAAACATTGTGCTTCTTTATGATGGTTTCAAATAAATATATGGAAGCCAAAATAGGGCAAGAATCAGAATATGAACAAAAGTTTAAAATTGCATATTCAGTATTCCTCTGATAGACTAGGGGTGTCATGCATATTTTAAGAAATCTCTAGGTGCCAGCTTTCGCCAAGGACCAAACTACAATAGGTATTAAGGGTGTACTTCTGCAGAACACATATTTTGTTTAGGGCAAATTATACCTGTAGAAGTCAGCAGAGCCATAAGGGATGCACTGTAGCCTGACATGCCTACATGAGTTGGGTTATGATAGAAATTCACCTAACAGGAAAAACAGGCATTCAAAGCTTGTCTCCACTCTGGCAGATACAGTATCTGTTCATTCCAAAACTACATAGTAGAAAGGAGCCCATTCACTGCAGTTCTTGGCTGTTCTTGAGGATGGGCTAAATACCAACATCAAAATTAATAGAAGGCTCAATTATTCTTCCTTCTCTCTCATTCTTTAACCTTATGGACAGTAACAAATCCCACATGATACCAAGCTTGGAAACTTCTGTATTTGGATGATGCTACAGAGCTGCATGGGATTCCCACATGAAATTGTTTTCATACTTTCTAGCTTTTATTAAATATTTTAATTAGCTTAATTATCCACGTCTTTTCATTTAAAGAGAACCAGTATCATAGAAGACTTCAATATTGCAATCATATCAGATGTTGTTGTCGTATATCAACCAAAATAATAATGACTTAGTTGTTAACTCATTCTCTTTTCTGCCATTCTTTTGTTATTGAACTTAATAAAATAAGCAGAGATTTTCAGCATATGGACTGCAATGCTGCTGATCTCTCTCTCTCTCTCTCTCCACCCCACCCCTTTGAATCCAAGGAATATACTCATCACAGCCATCTTGGGGATTTTAGTAAACAGTAAGTTGTTTTTCATTTGGATTTAGATTAGCAAAAATGTTTTAATTGACAATATAAGTTATTAAATGTGTAATGACAAAAGGAAATATACTGTTCGTGGAAATATAGGTTGATACAGTGACATTGGTGGAGAATTTGTCAGCATCTTTTAAATATTAAAAAAAACCTCTATCCAACATTTCCACTTTCAGGAATCTACCCTACAAAAAACAGTTTTGCTCTTCTGGTGCACTAAGATCTATGTCATAGAGTGAGTGCTCCTTAGAGCATCGTTATGGAATAACAAAACCTAAGCATAAAACTCCAATATCCATAGAGCACAGATTTAATTTTTATAGTAAGTCCACATGATAGAATACTGCACAGTATTTAAAAGTATGAGTTAGATATGTACTGTCCAGGATTAGAGGTTACAGACATAGATATCATGTGAATTAACAAATCAAGTTGGAGAATAATATGTGCAGTAATGATTCCAAGTTTGAAAAATACATATAGTTTAAGATATATACATCATCTATATACATATATATCCAAAGAAACTACCTTGAAGAATCTATATGAAATTTATTATGAGTTAACTCTGGGGCTGAAAATGCCAGAGAGTTTTCTATTTTTGTTATTATTTCATGACTGCAGCTTTGAACTCCTGGGTTCAAGTGATCCTCCTCCCTCAGCCTCCCAAGTCAGCTAGGACTATAGGCACATGCCACCATGCCTGGTCTATTTGAACTTTTCTTGACCATGATACATTATTGTAATAATAAAAAGTATTAAAACAATCCAACTCCTTAATTTCTGATACAGCATGTGAAAAAATAAAACAAAGGACCAAAACTATAAATCGTTATTTTTTGCTAGATTTTGTGTATAAAACAGGTAGAAATAAAAATACATACAATTGATTTGTCCAAAACAAAAAGGAAAGAAATATCAGAAACTGATTACAAACACAGTGTGTGTCAGACCAGGAAGAAGGGACAGGCAGAGTAATGAGACTTCTTTATTATTTTTTCTACGATTTTGAATTTTCAATAATATAAATGTTTTATTTATTCAAACATAAAATTTAATCAAAAAGGATAAAAAAGCAAATTGTATAGAAACAGACACAAATTAACTTATTTATATATTGAATTAATAGCATAACCACAGAAAAAAATAAATTCATTCAATCAAGTTTTAAATACATCACTCACTACACAGCTTTAGTGGGATGAATTCTAAGGACAAAAAGATTTGCAAAATACCTTGTACTTTAGTAGGTTTGTTGTTGGTAGTGGTTTTGGTATAGTTGTTCTGAAACTATTTTGTATAACTTACAGGATAAAACAATTAAGTAAATACATTGATGTTGATGTGAATGAAGTTTCTCACTGTGAGGAAAGGAGATACAAATATGGAATGGAGAAAGGTGAGGAAGAGAGAACCCTGTGATGTTGGATTTGAATTGGAAGTATCTGAATGAAATCATGGTTTCTTAAAAGAATGATTTCTAAATACCATTTTCAACTGAAAGGAATCAGTACCAAAGTAACGCTAGCACTTCTTTATGAGAGAAAGCAAAGAAATGCTCAAAGTATAATGGGGTAAACAAAGGGTAACAGGAAAATTCCATTTTAAGCTATGATAAAATAACTGAAACTAGCTCTCCCACAGTAAACAACAACCAAAGCAGACAAAATACATAAAGCGACTTTTTCAGGCAGCGTAAGACTGTGATCTTAGACAAAAAGGGAAACTCATTAAATGAGCCCCACAGTCAATCCAGCTCTCCACCTGGGGACAATTCCCCAATATGAGCTAGACAGAGCCTAGTGGTCCCACTAAGCCGAAGCTACAGAGATCAGAATTCTGAAGGAGCAGCTAAAATAGCTGGAACCTAAGCAAAAGGAGAGAGGGTCACAGAGGCGAGCCCATGAAATCTGTATGTGGGTTCCCCATGAGTCCTTGACTGAAGACTGGACTGAACATGCTCAGGAAAGGCTACCAAAGGCTTATCATCAGAGAATGACCACTACACAGTTAATAATGAAACAGTGATATTAAAGGATAATCAGAATGCCTTGTTAACACCTGGGCATCCAGCTAAAACTCCAGAAAGCTCCTATCTTAGGAGAAAGGAACATGCCATAAAATAGGGCCTATGCTAAAGCTTAAGAAAACCTAAAACCATAACTTGCTTAGCCATTCACTGATCCCAATGAGATTAAGTATTTTGAGCAAAGAAGTTTTATTTTCCTTCTCCCTCAGCTCCACCACAGGACTAGTGGAATGTCGCACATATGGTAAGAGTTCAATAAGCTATGCCTGGTCCATATAAAATTCACTGATAAGAACTCTAAAGTTCTTTCTTTTTCAAAAGTGTGTTTCATTCAGCTCAATTCTGGCCACAAGTTCTTTCTAATATTTCTCATCCTTGCCTACTCCTTACTTCCTCTAAATTTTCTCTTATGCTCCAAACTTTGTCCTATACCACCTTCCAGTGACCTCATGCCACTCTTCCAGTACCATTTTCCCATCCTTCAAAGATGCAGTTTCCTCCAGAGAAGTTACCCCAATTAAAGAGATAAAAGAACCAAGTCTCAGATTGTCCCTTTCAATTAAAGGATAAAGCATGGGGAAGTATTTTCCTCCTTGATCCTAGCTTATTAGAATAAATTTAGGATATGAATTTTCAATAGCACCTTGTTGATCTTCTAATTTCTTATCTAGCATTCTTACACTCCACAGCTAAAGGGCACAGTATGAATATCCTCAAAGCAACATTACTTCTAACCAGCATTTTAAAATAAAACATTTTATTATCTCTTTTGAAGAATTCGAAACATGATAATTCATTTTGCTTTTAATTATATAGCTATCAATTTCACAAGGGAAGTTATGTTGTTTACACTTGGAAATGGTTCAAGAGACTCTTTCCAGCTTTTGTCAGAAATGTAAGCTCACTTAGTATCTACTCTTTTGCCTTTATGGTCATCCTCAATTATCTAACTGGAAATCCTGAAACCAATGTATTTCTAGTGAAAACAAACTGCTAGTCCCTCATCAACAATCAGATAATTCCATAATTCTATTATATAAACCAAAGCCTCAAAATAAAGCCCTTCTGTTATTACATGGAATTGAATGGTTCTATTTAAGGGCACTCAAAATATATTTCTAAGTACCCACTGTGTGCTAGCAGGTCCTCACACTAGAACTACATTGTTCTAGCCGACTAAGATATTTTGGTAGCTCTGCAATTTTTCTCCCAATACCATTTCACTGAGAAGTTGTTTTGCTATGGTCACCCTCCAGATGAACCAACTGCAAGTTGACCCAATTCAGGTTCAAAATGAAACACACCCTCTCCTCAAACTCATGCCTTCTCCTCTGATCTGGACATCTAGCCAGGGAGAACTGAATGCCAACAACTGCATAACACAGCTCACATTTTTGTGTAGCAGCAACAAAAGCCAAAGGAAAGCTAAAGGAACAATTGAATGCCCCGAATAATAAAGTCTGTGCATATTCTGAAGACATAGTTTTTCAGGTTAAAAAAAAATAGCTAAATAGATCTTGAGTGACCTCTTCTTGAGGGAGAGTAATTTCTCCCACCAAGCCTATTAAAAATTAGTTGTAGGTACATGTGTCCTCTACTGGGAAAGGAAATTTCTGTCATTGACCTTTACCAAGATATTAGCCAATTTCCTGCCATAAAGAATGACACCTTTAAGGAAAGTAAACCAATTTTTGATAGAGTAGGCTTTCTAAATGACCTTATCTATAGTCTTAAATTTAGAAAATGTGAATACTGAAAGATATTATGAATATTCTGTGAAGAAGACAAAAAATTCACACTTGGCTAATCAACTACAGTTCTTAAAATTAAATGCTGTGCATTTTGGTTATATTCTAATACACCCAAGCCCTACATGCAGTCTCAGTGCCATCTTTGCTGTTCCCTAAACCAAGGTTGATGCTTGGGCTTCCCCAGGGGGAATGGGCATTACATGGAAACATAGCCTGTGCTGGTGCATCTAAAAATCGTACACCACCCAAAATCAGGAGTTTTGCTTCAATATGTGCCCGGAGTAGATTGAAATAAACCCCAGAAACAAAAACCCAACTTGCATCTATTATTAAGTTCATTTCGTTGTTTTACAAGTGCAGAAGATGAAACTTCCATCCCTTGCTCCTCTATCTTGTGCATAAGGGAGGTCACTGGCAACTGTAGTTGTAAAGATCTCAGTGAAAGGGATCTCTGTCTACAACGAACTGCACAGAAATCATTATAACTGGCTTGACATCTGGCACTAAACAGTCATAAATGTTAATGAATAAAGGGCACAATCATTCTTCATTTTTTGACTTGGAAGAAGGGAAGCAAGGAGAAAAATAAAAGCTCTGAGTTCGATCAGTGATTCCATGAAGAGTAACCAAGCAAGTCTGAACCCAAATCTCCTTAACTGGCAACAGGTAAAGGAACCTCACAAGCTGCACGAGGCAAAACTTTGTACTACAGATTTGCCAGAGCATTTTTTAATGTTATTCAAAAGATAAGACAACTCAAATAGGACTATCACAATGAGAGTACAAATAATTCTATTTTCTACATAAAATAATATTAACAGAGGTGCAAGACTGGATAGAGGGTTATGATAAGGGTGGCTAAACAGAAGGGGAAAGTAAAAATAACTGCTCCAAAGTACCCCCATTTTTATCATCTATAGGCAACTTAATATGTCTTTCATTCATCCTATGCCCAATATTTTTTGTATTATGAAATAATAAACAAACACACAAACAAAATGACACACATAAACAAGCACAAACTAACCAACCCATTAGTCTTTCTTGCCTACTCCATTTACACCATAAACAGAAGCAGGAAAGCATAAAAGGAAAGAACCAACTGTGGATTCAAACCATCACCACTGGCCAGACCTGTAGGAAAAGTTTTGTTTCAAAATTATAATTGCTATTATACATAGGGAAGGTGAGACTGAAACTATTCAAACACTTTGACTCTAAGGGAAATAACTTTTTGGGTAATTGTTTCTTCAATAATGCTGACTGCAGATCTGATACCATTTATCCATACTAAGATGACAAAGCTAGGAACCCCTAGCAAGCCACAAATAGCCTCACACTTGACACATAAAAATAAAGGGGCTACACATTAAAAAGTTGATTTTAATAACTATATATCAATAACCTTCTCTCAAGATATATATAAATATAAATACACACACATTATTTTTTAACATCCATTTTCCTCATAAATAATAAGGAAACCAAGAGAGAACATGTGGGTAGCAACTTGTTTTTGTTTTTAATTTGGACTTTAATTAAGCTACCACAATATCTAGATGGCTTTTTAAACCCTCGACTCTATTTTTTTCCTTTCAGATTCTGCTCCAGACGTTTTTTTTTTGTTTTTTTTTTTTTGAGACACAGTTTCACTTTATTGCCCAGGCTAGAGTGAGTGCCGTGGCGTCAGCCTAGCTCACAGCAACCTCAAACTCCTAGGCTCAAGCAATCCTGCTGCCTCAGCCTCCCAAGTAGCTGGGACTACAGGCATGTGCCACCATGCCCGGCTAATTTTTTCTATATATATTTTAGTTGGCCAATTAATTTCTTTCTATTTATAGTAGAGATGGGGTCTCACTCTTGCTCAGGCTGGTCTCGAACTCCTGAGCTCAAATGATCCGCCCACCTCGGCCTCCCAGAGAGCTAGGATTACAGGCTTGAGCCACCGCGCCCGGCCTGCTCCGGACGTTATAACATAACCAAG
>VSMD01130327.1:0-85524 GCA_008750895.1 Mirza zaza | reverse complement strand
ACCAACTTTTTGTTTTGTTAATCTCCTGAATAGCTTCCCTGTTTTCAATTTCGTTTAGTTCTGATTTGATCTTGTTGATTTCACTTCTTCTGCTGGGTTTGGGGCTGGTCTGTTCTTCTTTCTCCAGCTCTTTGAGTTGTTTCATTAGATTGTCTATTTGTGATTTTTTTGACTTTTGGTTATAGGCATTTATGGAGATAAACTTTCCTCTCAGAACTGCTTTAGCTGTGTCCCAGAGGATTTGATAACTTGTCTCTCCATTGTCATTTTCTTCATAGAATTTTTTTATTTCCATCTTGATTTCTTCATTTATGAAGTAATCATTCAGTAGGAGGTTGTTTAATTTCCACGTTTTTGTGTAGAAATGTGAGTTTCTGTTAGGGTTAATTTCTACTTTTATTCCACTGTGATCTGAGAAGATACATGGTATGATTTCTATTTTTTTAAATTTCTTGAGGTTTACTTTGTGTCCTAGGATATGGTCAATCTTAGAGAATGTCCCATGAGCTGATGAGAAGAACGTATATTCAGTGGATTTTGGGTAGAATGTCCTGTAAATGTCAGTCAGACCCAATTGTTCTAGAGTTTTGTTTAAGTCCATTATTTCTTTATTAATTTTCTGTTTGGAGGATTTGTCTTGTGCCATCAGTGGGGTATTGGAATCTCCAGTGATTATGGAGTTGCTGTTAATCAATTTGCTTAGATTCAGTAAGGTTTGCTTTATGAATCTGGGTGCACCTAAGTTTGGTGCATATATATTTAAAATTGTTATCTCTTCTTGTTGAACTGTGCCCTTCACAATTATATAATGACCCTCTTTGTCTTTCACTACTTTTGTTGGTTTAAAAACTAAATCGTCTGAAATTAGAACTGCCACACCAGCCTTCTTTTGGCTTCCACTTGCCTGGAATACTAATCTCCACCCTTTTACTTTTAATCTATATGCATTCTTGCAGGTGAGCTGTGTTTCCTGAAGACAGCATATACTTGGGCTGCATTTTCTTATCCATTCAGCCAGCATATGTCTCTTGAGTGGAGAGTTTAAGCCATTCACATTTATTGAGAGAACTGATAGGTAAGGTAGATTATTGTTCATTCTGTTGGGTTGGATGTTGTTGCTTTGGTTTCTCTCTTGAGCCATTGTAATATCTGGCCTTTAATCTTTGGGTTTTGGTTGTTTTTATATTCGTGAGTTTTTATTATGGTGTTGCATGTGTAACACTGTTTTGAGTACTTCTTGTAGGGCTGGTCTTGTCTTGGTGAATTCTCTGAGACTTTGCTTGTCTGAGAATGTCTTTATTTCTCCTTCATATACAAAGCTTAGTTTTGCACGGAATAAGATTCTAGGCTGGGCATTGCTTTGTTTCAGTAGAGTGAGAATGGGGACCCAGTCTCTCCTTGTTTGTAAAGTCTCAGTAGAGAAGTCTGGTGTTATTTGAATTGGCTTTCCCTTGTATGTTACTTGCTTCTTTCATCTACAGCTCTTAGAAGGTCCTCTTTAGTTCACATTTTATTAATCTATTCTTGGATTGATGGGCACTTGGGCTGTTTCCACAGCCTTGCAATTATGAATTGTGCTCCTATAAACATTCAAGTGCAGGTGTCTTTTTTATAGAGTGTCATTGGATATTTTGGGTAGATGCCCAGCAATGGGATTGCTGGATCAAATGGTAGATTCACTTGTATCGCTTTAAGGTATCTCTATATTGCTTTCCACAGAGGTTGAACTAGTTTGCAGTCCCACCAGCAGTGTAAAAGTGTTCATCTCTCTCTGCATCCACGCCAGCATTTATTGTTTGGAGCCTCTTTGATAAAGGCCATTCTCACTGGAGTTAAGTGATATCTCATTGTGGTTTTGATTTGCATTTCCCTGATGATAGAGATGTTGAGCATTTTTTCATATGTTTGTTGGCCATTCTTCTGTCTTCTTTAGAAAAGTTTCTGTTCAAGTCCTTTGCATTTCCCTGATGATTGGAGATGTTGAGCATTTTTTCATGTTTGTTGGTCATTCTTCTGTCTTCTTTAGAAAAGTTTCTGTTCAAGTCCTTTGCCCACTTTTTAATAGGGTTATTTGATTTTTTCTTGCTGATTTTCATGAGTTCTAGGTAGATTCTAGCTATCAGCCCCTTATCAGATGCGTAGGATGCAAAAATTTTCTCCCATTCTATAGGTTGTCTGTTTACTTTCATGACTGTTTCCTTAGCTTTGCAGAAGCTTTTTAGTTTGATCATGTCCCATTTATATATTTTGTTGCTGCTGTGATCGCCTTTGGGGACTTCTTCCTAAACTCTTTGTCTAGGCTGATGTCTAGAAGAGTGTTTCCAACACTTTCCTCTAGAATTCTAATAGTTTCATACCTTAGGTTTAAGTCCGTTATCCGGCGTGAGTTGATTTTTGTGAGAGGTGAAAGGTGTGGGTCCTGCTTTAGCCTTCTACAAGTGGCTATCCAGTTTACCCAGCACCATTTATTGAAAAGGGATTCTTTTCTCCAGCGTATGTTTTTGTCTGCTTTGTCAAAGATTAGATGGCTATATAAGGATGGTTTTATATCAGGGTTCTCAGATCTGTTCCACTGGTCAATATTCCTATTTTTGTGCCAATACCAGATTGATTTAGTTACTGAAGCTTTGTAGTATAGTTTGATATTTGGCATATTAACACCTCCCATTTTGTTTTTGTTGCCTAGAATTGCTTTTGATATTTGGGGTTTTCTTTGGTTCCATACAAAGCGTAAAATTATTTTTTCTATATCTGTGAAGAATGCTGGTGGGATTTTGTTCCAGGTCCTGGAGGCTTTTTGTGGTTTCTTTGTGTTGGTTATTGAGTTGTTCTTGCAGGTCGGTGAGTGTTCTTATGATCCACATACGAAATTCCTCTTCTGTCATTTTGGTTGCCTGATTTTGGTTGGTGTCTGTTTCTAGGGGGCTGGTGCTCCTCTTTGGGGGTGTGTTTTCTGTTTGGTTCTTCATATTTCCAGAGTTCCTTTGCTGTTGTTTCTTTTCTTTAGGTTTTTGTTTGGGTATTCACACGCCTTGTTTAGTTTCTAAGCAGGTAGGTGGTTTCTGTGGGTGAGATTCGACCACTCCCTGTATGATGAGTCAGTAGGTGCCGTGAAAAGGCTGTGCAGGATATCCTCCCTGTCAGTAGATGGTGCTTGCTTGGAGGAACAGGCTACGCTGTTGTTTTCGTGTCCTGTTATCAGCTCTTGTTCCTGTAGAGAGGCACTCTAGTGCCTCAGGTGGTCAGTGGGGCCCTGGGACTTCCAGGTGTGTCCTTTTCTCCCCCTCAGTGAAGGCTAGTCTAGGAGAGAGTCTGGGCGGAGCTGGGTTGGGTAAGCCTGCCCTCAGGCACCACCAATGTCGTCAGCAGGGGTCAAAGTTCTGTTTTCTGCTTCCAGGAAAAGCTGTCATGGAGGGGCTGGAATGACCCCACTCAGACAGAGAGTCTGCGTGTGGGGCTGGGGCTGTCTGAGACCTGCAGTCTGGAGCGGGCCTCGCTTCTTCCCACCCTCTCCAACTCCATGCCTACCCCTGGGCCTCTGCCAGCAGGGCAGACCACACGCCACCAGGCCTCCCCTGCCTGTGATGCCGGCCGGGAAGTTCCCTGTGCAGGAACTCCACCTGGGCTGGGTGCACGGCATCCTTTTGGGAGGAGGGTTGCCCTCTAGGATGCTGATCTGAAGGCACACACACCTCAGTAGGCTGTTCACGTATATCCCTTCTGTGCCCGGGCAATGTGAGACCTCGGTGCAAGGGATCTGGTCTGCAGGTCTGACCTCTGGGTCCCAGAGTTCAAACTATATCCCCACCAGGGAGAGGAGTGCCAGTCCAAATTCACCCACAGGGAGCCCAAGCTGGGTCTATGTCTCTCAGCCTCAGGGTCTGCACTGTTCTCCTGGGATCACTGTGCCAGCAGCACCTGGGAGGGCTGGCGGGTAGAGAGCTCACAGTCTGAGTTCCCCTTAGTCAGCTGTAGGGCCCCAAAAGGGAAGGTCCTGTTCCCTGTAGGTGCCTCTGGCTGGTGGCTGTAATGTCTCTCTGGGCAGCCGAGGGTAGGGTCGGGGGAGGGGAGAAGGAGGCAATATGGCGCCTGCTGCGTGGCTGGGGTCTGTGCACACGGAGGTGCCCTGAGGGAGTTGGGAGCCTGGTGCCACGTCCACTACTGGCTTACTGCTCACTGGTGGCGGCAGTCTCTGGGCTGGTGTCTTCAGGTGTCTCCACCTGCTGGGGAGCCCACCAGCAGTCCAAGATGCAGGGGAGAGGAAACCTGGCCGATCCATCTACCCTTCTCGCTGGTCTACGGGCTGCTCCAGCAGTCTCAGCTTCCAGTTCTTCTCCGCAACTTCCTCCCGTGGAGTCTCCCATGGTCTCAGGTACCCCTCCTTCCAACCCTCATCCGCTGTATGCTCGTCTTCTTGCTTCTTTCTTCTAATTTCTGCTAGAATCTGTCTTTTCTGTAGAGACACTCTGTCTGGAGGTGTTTCTCGTCCGCCATCTTAATTCCTCTCAACTATGCCTCTTGATTAAGCTTCTTATTTGAAAGCTGATCATACAGAGCAGTCTATTCTGATTGTGTTAGGAAGTCCTCAAGGGGATGCAATGCAGGGGTCAAAGGCATGGGAACCACATGTTCATGTACACAATGGATATCCCCAATGGTCTCCAATGCTGCATGTTCTTGAATATGCTATTAGCATTTCATGATAGAATTATTTCATACATTTCTTTTCTTGTCAGAAAGATGATCTGTCATAGCCTAGGACATACTGATATTTCAGACCTGAAAATAGATTATGTGTTTTCACGATAGAGGAAGTTTCAATGAAAGCCCAGTAAAAGACCTTCCAAATGGTGAATATAGGTCCAAAACCTCAGGGAGTTTTCCACTCCCAAATCTCAGTGGCTGCCAGTAGATGGCAGTCATAGGCTTTTGCCAAAGGCTCCAATTAGCCTAGAATCATCTAGTCATTACTTCCAATGTCATTAGAACAAGGAATTTGCAATGTTGCAAAGGACTCCGTTGGACCTTGGTACTTCAAGCTTCAAGAGAGCCTGTTGTAGCTTCAACCATCACTCAAATTCAGCTTATTTCCTGGTAACTCTGTGAATATGATCTGATACAATTTTCAGATGATTTTTTTTTAGAAACCAAAGCTGATCAACTTTGTGCTTCTTGTTTTGACTTTGTAGTTGACAAAAACAATAGTTTATTTGTATTCTCTGAGAGATCGCTTTAGTTATCCTGGTCCAAATTATGCATGAAAATTCTACCATTTGCACTGGTCCCTCTACTTTAGTTGGGTTAATCAGCCATTCTCTGGTGGTCATATGATGAACCAGCATTTGCAATTAGGTGTTAGTTTTGTCTTTAAATTTTTTTTTTAAGACAGAGTCTTGCTCTCTTGCCCAGGCTGGAGTGCAGTGTCATGAGCATACCACAGTACAACCTTGAACTCCTGGGCTTAGGCAATCCTTCTGTAGGTCCTTAAGATGTTTATAGTCTCTCCTCCTCCAACAACAGTGATAAGGGACACTCTTTGTATTGCAGATAACCCGGAAAGTAAGCAAAGTCCTACACCTAGAATGGAAATTGCATGCAACCTAGAATTGATTCAGGAAAGTGGGATAGGGTATTGCCCCTTGTCCTCCTTTGGATAAAGGTGGCCCTTGGATGGAGGCCATATGTTAAGCCCATAAGAAATAGTTTCTGAGAGATCCTTCTTAGCACTCTGGAGTGAGTATGATAATATAAGCATGAATAAAGAAAGCAGAGTAAAGCAATATGTCAAATAGTGGTCAGGTGCTAACCACTGTGCTTGAGTTTGCCTCTTTCAGGCCTGTGCCTCAGGTGGAAACAAAGAAGCGAAGGAGACCCCATGAAGTGGCTCTAACAACTCACACCTCCTTTAAATTGTCAGAAATGAAAACTTTGGGTTCATGATGCCAAAGTAAAGAGGTGTCTCGGGGAAGAAGAGAACCCAAGCCCCCAGCGGAGGGGCCAGCCTTTAGGTGATCTAAAGAATCTGTTTAAGGAAAAGTGAAAAATGAAAATGTTGATGTTTTTGCTAAACTTTCTTTGATTATTTCTTCTGTCTATAGGATGGAGAGACAATTCCTTAGTGAGGTTTTCTCTGAGCTATCACCTCTTTTATTAATCTTTCTAGCTACTGGGTTTGTCATCCTAAATCATGTTCATTGCTGTATTTGATTTCTGACTTTGCAGAGGGCAGTCTCTCGGATCACCTACAGGGTGGAACCAATAGTTCTGTAGTTCTTGTAGGCTTATCTTGTTTTTCTTATTCTCTGATTTATCTCTGTGAATAACTTATTTAATTAAAAGGTGTTGACTTCAAGCTGTCAGATTCTTTCTTCTGCCTGATCTAACCTATTCTAAAGCTTCCCACTGTTTTATAATTACTTTAATGAATTTTTCATTTGCAGAATTTCTATTTGGTTTTTCTTGAGTATTTGTATTTATTTAGTGAGTTTTTCATTCATTTCCTGCATTGTTTTTTGTGGTTTCTTTGTGTTGGATTTAAATATTACCTTGCATTTTATTGAGCTTCCTCATAATCCATGTTCTAAATTCTTCATGTGTCATTTCAATATTCTGATTTTGGTTGGTATCCCTTGCTAGAGAGCAGGTGTTCCCTGTTGGGGGTATCCTTTCACTTTAATTCTTTATTCTTTTGGAGCGCTTTTGCTGATTCCTTCTCATCTGAAGCAGCTGTTGCTTCTTACCTTTGCATTTTCTTTTGTTAGATAATACCACAACCAGCTTGATCTCTGAGGCAGTAGGTGCTTGTGGGTGAGAATGGACCGCATCCTGTATGATGAGTCAGTAAATGCTGCTAAAGGGCATGCAAATTGACCTCCTAGTCAGTAGGTGGCCCTTGCCAGGAGGAGGAAGAGGCTGCAATGTTGTTTTTGGGTCCTGTGACCAGCTCTAGTTCCTCAGGGAAGCACTCTAATGCCCCAGGTTTTGGGGAGGGGGCTGGGACTTTGAAGTTGAGTCCTTATTCTCTACCACAGCAGGGGTTGGTGGAACAGTGAGGCTGTGCATGGGTAGGTTGTATGAGCCTGCCTTAAAGGTCACAAGTGCTTTTAGCAGGGGTCTAAGATTTCTTCCATACCTGTGGGTCAATCTGCTAGGGAGGGCCTGAAGTGGCCCCATTCAACCAAAAGCCTGCGTGTGGAGGTGGGGCTGTCTGAGACCTGCAGACTGGCAGTCTGGAGCAGGCCTCACTTCTTTCCACCCTCCCCTATTCCACAGTTTCTCCTGAGCCTCTGCTGGCACATAGGACCTGAAGCTAGCTGAGCTATTCCAGGATAGTGAGTCAACCCCAAAGAATAAAAAATTTTAGTTAGACATGGTGACTGTAGTTCATAACAATACATAGTATTCTTTAAAAATGCTAAGGGAATAGATTTTAAGTGCTCTCATCACAAAAAAATGATAACTATGTGAAGTAACACATACATGAGTTGAACAAAAAACATTCACAAATACATGAAAGCTAAATAACATGGTTCTTAAAAAATTAAGAGGGAAATTGAAAACTATTTAGAGACAGACAAAAATGGACACACAACATACATAAACTTATGACATGCAGCAAACGCTAAGAGGGAAGTTTACAACATATCTCGTATTATCCTGATAGAGCTGGAGCCCATTCTACTAAGTGAAGTATCCCAAGAATGGAAAAACAAGCACCACATGTACTCACCATCAGATTGATACTAACTGATCAACCCTTAAGTGCACATATAGTAATAACATTTATTGGGTGTCAGGCAGATGGAAGGGGGGAAAAAGGGATGGGTATATACACACCTAATGGGTGCAGTGTGCACTGTCTGGGGGATGGACATGCTTGAAGCTCTGACTCAGGGGGGGCAAAGTCAATATATGTAACCTTAAACATTTGTATCCCATTAATATACATGCTGAAATATGAAAACAAAAACAAAGCAAAACAAAATACCTACATCAGAAAAGAGAAAGATCTCAAGAAGATAACCTAATTTTACATCTCAAGAAACTGGAAAAAGAACAAACTAAGCCAAAATTTAGTAGACAGAAGGAAATACCAAATATCAGAGCAGAAATAAATGAAAGAGCCTAGAAAAACAATAGAAAAGATCAATGAAATTAACAGTTAACTGTTTAAAAAGATAAACTAAGTAGGCAAAACTTTAGCTAGAATAAGAAAAAGGAGATAAAACACAAAGTCAGAAATGGTAAAGGACACATTATAACTAATATCAAAGAAATAAAAAGGGTCATAGAGATTACTATGAATAATTATTCACCAACAGTTGGATAACCTAGAAGAAATGGGTAAATTCCCAGGCATCTATAACCTACTAAGACTTTGAAGCCTGAATCATGAAGATATGGAAAATCTGAACAATAACAAGCAAGAAGGTTGAATTAATAATGAAAGGCCTCCCATAAAAAAAAAGCCCCAAAGCAGATGGCTTCACTGCTAAATTGTACCAGACATTTAAGAAGCAATAACTGTCCTTGTCAAACTCTCCTAAACAGTTGAGGAAGAGGGAAGTATTACTCTGATATCACAGCCAGAGAAGAATACTACAAGAGAAGACAATTATAGGCCAATATTCCTGATGAACATAGATGGAAAAATTCTCAACAAAATACTAGCAAACTTAATTCAGCAGCACATTGGAAGGGTCATTCACCATGATTAAGAGGGTTTGAAAAGCTATCTATAATAAACCCCCAGCTAATACCATACTCAATGGGGAAAAGTTGAAAGCTTTTCCCCTAATGTGAGAAACCATACAAGGATGCCCATTCTTGTCACTTCTATTCAACAAGGCACAAATAAATTCAAGAGACCTACTGTACATCATGATTATAATTAATAAGACTATATTGTACACTTGAAAATTGCTAAGAAAGTAAATTTTAACTGTTCTCACCACAAAAAAAATGATAAGTAGGTGAGGTAAAGCATATGTTAATTAGCTTGGTTTAGCAATTCCACAATGTACACTTCTATCAAAACATCATTAGGTACCACATTAATAGATACAATATTTTTCAAAAAAATAAATAAAATAGACGTCTTATTTATAAAATAAAACAATAAAATAATGTTACATTTTTCAAGGCTTTTTACTGTTAATCCATATAATTAACAAGCTATGTTAAGCACAATTTACCAGGCTGTGGTCTCAGTGCCTAGTATTTATTATCTTCTTTCCACCAAACACCACCATGAAATCAGGCCTGTAATTATCACCACTTTTAACGTGAGCAAACAGAGGTACAAAGAGTTTAATGTAGCATTCAAAGATGCACAGATGATTAGAGAGAGAGATTCAGACACTCTGGTCCCCTTCCTCCACACTACTACTATAAAACATGCCCTCATACCAAGGCAAAAGATTCACCAAATTTTAAATGACAAAAACCAGGACCTTAATCATCATGTATATATAAATTCAGTGAAATACATGAATGTATAAGAAAACATGAAGGGAAAACCATATAGGTGATGGTTGCTTCTTTCTGAATTTCTGAACTTTCTCAGTTTTTATAATAAGTTTAGTTTAACTTTCTAGATTTGCTTTAGCTTTTATGTTGTAGCTTAGGATTATGGATTAAGCAATTAAAGGTTATTTCTATAAAGAATAAAAGGAATTTCTGTGTTTTCACAAGGCACCATTCTCAACAATGACACCTACATAAGCCAAGGTATTTTGGAGCTACTGCACTCAATAAATTTTAAGTTCCCAGCTTTTTTTTTCTAAGCCAGAGTCTGGCTTCGTTGCCCCAGGCTTGTATGCTGTGTCACCTGGGCTCAAGCAATCCTTCTGCCTCAGCCTCTTGAGTAGCTGGGACTACAGGCATGCGCCACCATGCCTGGCTAATTTTTTCTCTCTATATATTATTTGTCCAGGTAATTTCATTCTATTTTTAGTAGAGACAGCGATCTCACTCTTGCTTAGGCTGGCCTTGAACTCTTGATCTGGAGTGATCCTCCTGGCTTGGTCTCCCAGAGTGCTAGCATTACAGGCGTGAGCCACGGCACCTGGCCTAAGTTCCCAGCTTTTGTTATAACTTTTCCCAGTTATAACTTTTCCCAGCTGATAAATGAAATGATAAAGCATATTTAGACTACCTAGAAAGTGAATCATTATTTTATATTTCCTTTCCTGGGAACATAGACATATATATATATATATATATATATATATATACTAACTTCAAGAATATAAGCTCCTTGCAATTGTTTTGATGTCAAAACACATCTGTATATCTGTAAGCCCACATATTATAAAAATTAAAACAACTTGCACAAAATATCTTTTATTGTATCTCTACTGCTCACTTTAAGCCTAGGTATTTACGATTCTATTTTATTCATTTCTTTGTTTTAATTTTAGTTTTAGGCAATGTAAAAAATGCCCCTTTTCAAAATGACGCTGTCAAAGTTTCCGAGTAGAAATGCCAGGCTCCCTTTCTTCCTCCTCTTTCACTATCTTGATGTATGTATTTATCATTATTCATGTAATCAGTACGAACTTCTCTTCACATCTGGAATACAAATGCAGTCTCACACCTATTATTCATTTCTGCTATTGCTGAAACAGCCATCTACCTAATAAACAGGAAGTCTAATATATCTTCTGGAGTTTCTTCTCCGTTCTAATAGTTTAAGAATCTGGTTAGTTTGGTCAGTCCAAAACTACTGCTGTTTCCCACTGCTACATGATGTTAAAATGGAAAGCTGATTCCCTCCTATGTCTACTTGGGAATGTGTGAGGACAATGCCCTACCAAAGAGTGGGTGTCCTAAGACTGTAGTCCCCAAGCCCTGGGCCACAGGACCTGTTCAGGTTCCTTGCCTGTTGGGAACCAGGCCACACAGCAGGAGGTGAGCGGCAGCAAGCCAGGCTTCACCTGTGTTTAGAGCTGCTCCTGATCACTTGAATCATCACCTGAGCTCCACCTTTTGTGAGACGAGCTGTGGCATTAGTTGCAGGAAAACAAGTTCAGGGCTCCCACTGATTCTGCATTGTGGTGAATTGTATAATTATTTCATTATATATTACATTATAACAATAACAGAAATAAAGTGCACAATAAATGTAATGTGCTTGAATCATCCTGAAACATTTCCCCCATTACCGCCGCCGCCCACAGTGCTGTGATCTATGGAAAAATTGTCTTCCATGAAACTGGTCCCTGGTGCCAAAAAGGCTGGGACTGCTCTTCTAAGGCATCCATTTAAGGCTTTTGCCCATTCTAATCCCTTTTATTACGTGGGCTTCCAAGGCCAATGAGACACGTGCCAGGTGGGTTCAGCTAAAGATCATTACACATACTGCTGCACAGTAGAAAATAAAGGCAAATTTTAAAAAGTATGTGTGTCATCTGACAGTATAACGTTAAAGAATGGATGAACGCAGAAGTTTGGTTTGCAGCAGGAATAGCGGGAGACAGCTCAGGAGCCCTGCCTAGGGGCTGGATTGCGTTGGTGATATGTGCTTTCTCAGGACCCTTCTCAAAGCCCCCATGACCTCCTTATTCCTCAGGCTGTAGATGAGGGGATTCAAGGCTGGAGTGACAATTGTGTAGAAAACAGAGATGATGTTGTCTTGTTTGGGGCTGTGGAAGGAACTGGGCAGGACATACATGAATGTGGCTGCTCCATAGAACATCCCCACCACAGTTAGGTGAGAAGAGCAGGTGACAAGGGCTTTCTTCCTCCCCTCATTTGAGGGCATGTGAAGCACAGTGACTAGTATTAGTGCATAAGAGGAAACAATGGCAGAAAGGGGGAGCAAGAGGAAAGTCACACCTGTCACATACACCATGAGCTCATATCTGGATGTATCAGCACAGGCCAACTTGAGCAAGGATGGGATCTCGCACAGCAGGTGCCTGATTTCCCAGGACACGCAGAAAGGGAAGTGCATGGTGTACACGGTATGTCCTAGAGCACTCAGGAATGCCAGGATCCAGGATGTGGCCACCATGAACCAGCAGACCCTTGGCCTCATGAGGACCATGTAGTTCAGAGGGTGACAAATGGCCACATACCTGTCATAGGCCATGAAGGCCAGTAGGAGGTCCTCTGCACCACCCAGTGTCAGTGCCAGGAACATCTGAAGGGCACAGCCTCCAAAAGTGATAATGTTTTCTCTGCGCAGAAAATCGATGAGAGCCTTGGGAGTGACAACAGATGTGAACAGGAGGTCCATGAGAGACAGCTGCCCAAGCAGGAGGTACATGGGCACGTGAAGCCGGGTGTCCATTGTGATGACTAGGAGTAGCAGGCCATTGCTGGTCAGGGCCAACGTGTACAGGACTGCAAGTGTAGCACAGAGCAGTTCAGGAGACCCACTGTCATTCAGAATCCCCACCAAGATGAAGCCCCTTCCTAAGGTGGAGTTCCAGAGCTCCATTCTGTGTGGTTTCTTTAGTTGCCTAGAACCAGATGGATTCTTAGTACATGTTTGATGAATATACTGAGATGAACCCTAATTTTGTAACATGGGAAGCCCTTTAGAATACTCAACAACATGAATCCATTGAGGTGACACCTTTTCCACTGCTAACAGACTCTCCCTCTTGATGTCTGAGTTTATGACTCTTTCAATGGTATCTTGATAAAAGATGCATCTAAATAGAGAACAGACATGGCAGTAATAGCTAAACATTAAGGAATCACTGCATGAGACTATTATTCAAGACATTAAACCTGAACATGTATCTTTCCAGAATGGCTAAATTGTCTCTTTCTTAGGTTTAAAGAAATATTCTTCCAATATGCTCTTGATTATCCTTGTACCTATGCATTAGTATATTGTTGGAGTAATGACTTAAATATTCAGTTCATTTTCTGCATAAACCTGATTTGATATGAAATACCAAACAGGTACACAGACTGGATTTCATAAATATCTACCAAGAACGGTACTCAGAATTTTTTGAACTTGTCTTTTTGTTGTCAATAGGTGAAGGAGGTAGATATTAGATTTGAAAGGCTTTTATTTTGTTCAATAAAAAGATGAATGTACAGGGAATAAAGAGAAGAAAATAATTATCTGCACACTCCTCCAGATTTCTGAACTTGGAGTGCAGAATGCGATTTCAAAGAGGAGAAAGATCAGGGCTTGGGTAAATTGGTGTAACCAGGACTCAGGAATCCTTCCTAATTGCCTGCTCCGTCTGATACAAGCCTCTCCTCTAAAGAGAAAGGCAAGAGAATACACACTGGACCTGCAGAGAAAGTGCCTCGTTTTGGAAAACTGCTGGTAGTGTGTAGAGATTTCAAACTAATAGAAGTCAGAGGAGGCCAAGATTAAAAGGGAGGCATTGTTGTAATTCGTGGATGTGCAGAGTCAGTTAACATGATGGAGCTAAAATTTTGGAAGCTCCTTTTTTCTTTAAATGAGTTTTTACCCAGTGTCATTGCTCAGTTTATTTACTATTTTTTTTCACTTCTATTGGCTTTTTTTGTGGCACTGGACTTAGTGTCAAGCAGGCATGTAGGGGAGAGGCGCTTCAACTGATTTTATAGTTCTCTTTTGAGGTACTATTCATTTGAGTGCCCACATCAGACAACTGCAGGCCAGGAAAATCTAGGTGTACAGAAGGTAAGTACTTTTACCAAAGGCCAGCATCAGGAATTCTAGGAACTCAGGTGTGGCCAGTGGTACAGAATGATTACACGTGTCCCCACATGTACAAGATGGCCTGAGTATAGATAGGTGTTCATGAGTTAGAAAGCCCAAGGAACTAGAGAATCTGAGAAGCAGAGCAGTGTAAGGTCTTGACCCTGTTTCTCAGGACTTCCAGACCCCGCACATGATCTTGACACAGAAACAGAGCCGTTACCTAGATGCAGAGGGGCACAGGTGCCGAACCGCACCAACTGCCCTGGAATTCATCTGAGGGTGGAGATGTTCAAGAAGCTCAAGAAAGAGGAAGTAGGTGGCTCTTCTGGTAGGGTTGGATATAGGTATGTGTATAGCAGTACCTGGGATCAGAGGTCAAAGCTCCTCCAGTCACTGGTTTTCAGGTCCTATCTGGGGATAGAGATGGACGCAGACAGGCAGCTGAGAACCTCAGGCAGAATCCTGGGGAAGCAAGGAGATGAATCTCCCCAAATTTCTCTCATCCACTCTCCTTGTGAGAAAGGCTCCCAGCCTTGGAGTGGTTCTGGATGAGTTCTTGAGTCTAAGTCCTCATATTTTTTCATCTATTTCTCTCCTGCTGGGGTCCCTGATAAAAGATGAGCATAGCAGGAATCTGGGGAGAGACATAAGGGAGGAGCTTCTTAAAGGAGACCCACCAGTTCCCTGCCCCTGTCCCTGGTGAAACAGTGAGCCAGGGCCCTGTCCTGGGGGAGGCTTTGCAGTCTCATCCTCCCTGCTGACGTGACCTCCCCCGAAAGTGTAGCTCCAGGAAATGTGATTTTAATGAATCCCCTGGGTGTGTCTCTTGGATTGACCTTTCTGCAAACCTCTCCCACCAAATGAACTTGGAAGCCTGAAGAACTGTTCTGCCCCATATGAACTTGCTGAGTCTGTTCCTGACCAAATAGTGTCCGTGACCGACCCAGAAGCAAGGGGCCCCTGTGTAGCCCTCTGTTGAAATTATAAAGGATATCTCATGGGTTCTGAAAGGCTGCCTGGGCTATTACCAGCTAGAGGTAGTTACCTATACAAAGCTTCCATTAATATCAGGTCTTCTTTCATTGATCTTTAATTAGCATCCAGCCCTGATTTATTGGACCTTTCTGTGCTTTATCAGTTCCTTGTTTCTCCTTTCTACTCCCTCTCATGCAGGTGCATGTGCCTACGTATTCTGTGACCCGTAGGTTCAACTGCTCAGAGCTCTGGAAAGCTGCTTTAATTCAGACATTTCTCGTCTTTCATCCAATTCTTTGTCATATCTTCTCCAGCCACCAGTTTCTCTTTGATCACTCATTTCACCTGTAAATGCTGAAAATTGCTACTGGCATTATATCTTTTCTTTTTGAACTTTAAGAAAATTAAAAATAACATTTTCTGATTATAAAAAGAATATATCTGAGAAAATTATTGCAGAAGTACAAAAGAAGAATAATCTAAGATGTTTTTTATTTGCCTCATTAAAAAAGGAATGTACTGAAAAGAAGGGTTTGAAAAGAAGGTTTTACATATGTAAAATGTTCATGTCTTTTGCCCACTATTTTTTTTTCTTTCTTTCTTTCTTTTTTTTTTTTTTTATCTTGAACAGAGTCTGACTCTGTTGCCTGGGCTAGAGTGCTGTGGTGTCAGCTTAGCTCACAGCAACCTCAAATTCCTGGGCTTGAACAATCCTTCTGCCTCAGCCTCCTCAGTAGCTGGGACTACAGGCATGTGCCACCATGCCCAGCTAATTTTTTCTATATATTTTTAGTTGGTCAATTAATTTATTTCCATTTTTAGTAGAGACGGCGTCTTGCTCTTGCTCAGGCCGGTTTCAAACTCCTGACCTTGACCCATCCACCCGTGTCAGCCTCCCAGAATGCTAGGATTACAGGCATGAGCCACCACGCCTGGCCTATTTGTCTTTTTCTTACTGATTTGTTAGAGCTTCTTACAGATTCTTGGTATTAGGACTTTGTCATATGTATAGCTTGCAAATACTTTCTCCCATTCTGTAGGTTGTCTATTTACTCTGTTTATTTCTTTCACTGTGCAGAAGCTTTTTTAGTTTAAGTTTCATGTATTTATTTTTATTTTTGTTTTATTTGCTTTTGCGGATTTAGTCATAAATTCTTTACTTAGGCCAATGTTGAGGTTAGTTTTTCCTGTGTTTTCTTCTAGAATTTCTATTACATTTAAGTGTTTAACTATCTTGAGTTAATTTTTGTTTATGTTGAGAGATAGGGATCAAGTTTCATTCTTCTGCATGAGGCTATCCAATTTTTCCAACACCATTTATTGAATAGGGAGTCTTTTCCCAGTGTATGCTTTTGTCAAAGATCAATTGATTGTAGGCAGGTGTCTTTATTTCTGGATTCTTTATTCTGTTCCATTGGTCTATGTCTCTAGTTTTATAACAATAGCATGCTGTTTTGGTTACTATAACCTTGCAGTATTAATATATTTTGAAGTCAGTTAATTTTGATCATATGATCTTTGTTTTTAATTCTGTTTATGTGGTGAATCATGTTTAATTTTAAAATTAATTTGTAAATTATTTAGGTATATGATATATGTCCTTAAGTTATTGTCTTTTCAATTAGGTGATTTTCCTATTAGCATTTTTAATAATCACTTTCAAATTTTATTTTTATTTTTACAATTTCTTGACCATAGACTGACTTTTTTTTTTTTTTTTTTTTTGAGATGAAGTGTCACTCTGTTGCCCAGGCTAGAGTGCCGTGGCTTTAGCCTAGTTTACTGCAACCTCAAACTGGTGGGCTCAAGCAATTCTACTGCCTCAGTCTCCCGAGTAACTGGGACTACAGGCACTCGCCACCATACCTGGCTAATTTTTTAAATATATTTTTAGTTGTCCAGCTAATTTCTTTCTATTTTTTTAGTAGAGACAGTGTCTTGCTTTTTCTCAGGCTGGTCTCCAACTCCTGAGCTCAAACAATCCAACCCCTTGGCCTCCCAGAGTGTTACAGGCGTGAGCCACCACGCCCAGCCTAGACTGACTTTTTTTTTTTTTTTTTGATTTGAGCATATTATGGGGGTACAAGTGTTAAGGTTACATATATTGCCCATGTTCCCCTCCGCGCTCAAGTAATAGCTTCAAGCATGTCCATTCCCCAAAGGTTGCAAATCTTACTCGTTGTGGTTGTATATACCCATCCCCTCCTGCCCCCTTCCACCTCCCAGCACCTGATAAATGTTATTCCTGTATGTCCACTTAGGTGTTGATCCATTAATACCAATTTGCTGGTGAGTACATGTGGTGCTGGGTTTTTCATTCTTGAGATACTTCACTTAGTAGAATGGGTTCCAGCTCTATCCAGGAATATACAAGAGGTGCTAAATCACCATTGTTTCTTAAAGCTGAGTAGTACTCCATGGTATACATATACCACATTTTATTAATCCATTCATAAATTGATGGGCACTTGGGTTGTTTCCACAGCTTTGCAATTGTGAATTATGCTGCTATAAACATTCAAGCGCATGTGTCTTTTTCATAAAGTGACTTTTGATCTTTTGGGTAGATGCTCAGCAGTGGAATTGCTGGATCAAATGGTAGATCTACTTCTATTGCTTTGAGGTATCTCCATATTGCTTTCCACAGAGGTTGAACTAGTTTGCAGTCCCACCAGCAGTGTAGGAGTGTTCCTCTCTCTCCGCATCTACGCCAGCATTTGTTGTTTGGGGACTTTTTGATAAAGGCCATTCTCACTGGAGTTAAGTGATATCTCATTGTGGTTTTTTTTTTTTTTTTTGAGACAGAGTCTCACTTTGTTGCCCAGGCTAGAGTGAGTGTCGTGGCATTAGCCTGGCTCACAGCAACCTCAAACTCCTGGGCTCAGCGATCCTCCTGCCTCAGCCTCCCCAGGAGCTGGGACTACAGGCACGTGCCGCCATGCCCAGCTAATTTTTTGTATATATATATATTTTAGTTGGTCAATTAATTTCTTTCTATTTTTGGTAGAGACGGGGTCTCGCTCAGGCTGGTTTCGAACTCCCGACCTCGAACAATCCGCCCGCCTCGGCCTCCCAGAGTGCTAGGATTACAGGCGTGAGCCACCGCGCCCGGACTCATTGTGGTTTTGATTTGCATTTCCCTGATAGACTGACTTTTAATATAGAGTTTTTCTGGGCTAGCTCTCTGGTTGCCTTGGTCTGTCAAGACTCCCATTCCTCATTTTTTCTCACTAACCTTTTCTTAAGTTTTGTCATCTATTTATTCTTTCTGATAGACTTTTAAGTCATCAATCAGTTGTCAAAAAATTCCATTGTTATATTCACTGTGGTTATATTTAACTCATAAATTGATTTGGAAGTTTTGACTCTTTGCAGTATTCAGTCTTCTCTACCAGGAACATGGTCTCTTACTGCATGATCATAATACAATCACTGTCTTATTCTCTGAAAATACTACTTTAGACCTTTACTCTCATCTTATGGATGTGTAGCATACATCACTGAGAAACTAGAAGGAATCATGTAGGACTTTCTCATCTTCCACATCTTCCACTACCAATTTACCAAATATCTTCACAGAATTTTCGGCCTTTTGAAAGTGTTTATCAGAGGCCAAACCCTCCAATAATGCTCTTCATACATAGTTCTCTTAATACTTAAAGAAATTGATCTGACTCTCCTCTACATCTCTTCTCTCTCCTCTCTCCTTCTCTCTTTTTCTGCTAGAACATTACTATAGATCACATACATGCTCTACTATCCCCCATCTTAGGGAATACTTCCCTTGAAATCACATTGCCCTGTACATGAATGTTTATAATAGCTTTTTGAATAATCAACAAAATTGAAAGCAATACAAATGTCCTGCAACTGGTGAATGGATAAGGAAACTATGATAGATCCATACAATTGGATACTATTCAGCAATAAATGGAATGGTGTACTAATAGAAGAAAACAGATGAATCTCAAACATATCAGGCTAAGCGAAAGAAGCTGGACTCAAAATGTATGATGCTATTATGTGACATTCTGGAAAAGGCAAATTATAATAATAGTGACAGTAAACAGATGAGACGGTAGAAGGAGTTTTGGTGTGGGGAAGGAATGATTACAAATGGTACCAGAGAACTGTTGAGGGTTGCTGAAACGTCTATATCTTGATTTTGGTGGTGGTTACATGACTATATAAGTTTATCAAAACTTGCAGAACCATATACCAAGAAAGGTGTTTCTAACTGTATGTAAATTATACTTTAATAGAAAATAAAAACAAAAAAAGGAAATGATAATTTTAAATACATGAGTATGAGGATGTTAATATTCTACTTCTACATCCTTTTTTAAGTAACCAGGAGGAACATCCCACTTCCATGTTGTTATTTTTTTGAAGGACTTTAGTTTTACTCTTAAAATATAAATGTCTTCATTATTTTTCAAGAATTAAACTTACCAATTCATTTATTGAGTCAATTTATGAGCTCATTATTGCCTCCTGTATTGTATCTATTCCTGAGGCATCACTTTCCTTTTTGCTGAAATTTTTTATTGGGAGGCTTTGAGGGTAAATTCTTTTTGGTTTTGTTTTTGATTTGTCCTCATATGTTAATGATGGTTCAGCTGTGCATAGACTTCCAGGTTTGCAGTCATATTCCCTCAGCACTTATGAAGCTATCTCTCCCTTGTCCCATTACTGCCATTGACAGTCTATTGTCATCTAATTGTCTTTACTTCTTGGGTTCCCTGTCTGTTATCACTCGCAATGTTAATATTGACACTTCACAATTTCTGTAATGTATTGTGGTACTTCAGTATTGCTTTGTGTGTGGATTTGTTTTAATTTTCCTGCCCAATACTTAAAAAATTGTCCACTCTCTCTTCAAGCATCACTGGTGGCAGACAACAGTAACAACAAGACACACGAACACACGTAAGCTGCACTGGCTTGCAAAAAGTCAGTGAAGAAAAGATTTCACATTACAGACTCTCACATTTATAGACTTCCTATTGAATGGGAAATAATCCAGGTTAAAAGCACCATAAAGAAGGAAGCAGCATCCTACAGAAGCCAGGAAACCCACCTTATGCTCTGGGGCAGAGGACTGGCACACAGTAGCCCTAGCTTCCTGGTCTATTCAGTTAATTTAGAAATGGGCATCAGTTCTCCCCTTGCAGTGAATAAAAACATCAGTCCTCTCAGCTCATTTAGAGAGAGAAGAGTATGAGGATACCAGGCCAGGAAACACACCCAAGAGGATTCATTACCATCTTGATCCTGGCTCAGCATTTCTGGGGAAGGCCATTTCAGCTGAGAGGATAAGTCCCTCTGAAGATAGGGATAGACTAGAGCAGAGGGAAGAGATCATGGGATGAGAAAACAGGGAAGCCTCTCCCAGGACAAGGTCCTGGCTCACTGTTGGCCCCAGGGACAAGGATAGGCAGGGAGTGACTGGGTCTTCTATAGGCAGATCTTTAATATCTACCTTCCTCCGGAATGCTGCAGCTTTCGTCTTTGCTCCCAGACCCCAGCAGGAACAGAGGAGAGTCTCACTATCTGGACCCAAGAACTCAGTCTGACAACTGAGTTATCCAGGCTAGGGGAGCTCTCTCCTTGGGAATCTGCAGGGAAGTCATCTTTTCTTTCCAAAGGAAGCCACTCAGATTCTATGTTAGTTGTCTGTCTGTAGCCACTGCCATCTCCAAAGAAGACTGGCACATAAGTGCAAGGAACAGAGGTGTCCTGTCAACTGATCTCATTTGGATTCCTCAGACATTTAACCCAATTTAGCAAAAATTAAACCAACTGAATACTACTGAACAAAGCCACACCCTCTGTCTCCACTTCTACTGGAAATCTCTGGGCCTTGAAACAAGCCCCAAGGAAGTCTGCATATGGGGCAGCTAGGCTTCTCACCACCTGAGGTAAGGACTTTGTCTCTCTTTCAGGGAAATGTGTAGCCCCTCGGCATGTTGAGTAGGAAAAATAGAGTCCAAAGCTTATCCTGAGAATCTAAACTACTCTCCCTGACAGACTGCTTAGTGTTTTGGGCTCCATGGCCCATCTCAATCCCTTTATTCTTGACTTTCTGAACATGCAGAGAGAACCAATTAGGACTGATGAAGACTCCATGATACAGCTCAGGTCTGGGGATCTGCTACCTGGTGGAAATCTCGATACCTGTCTTAAGATCCTATGGGCTATGCTGGCCTCTGGTAATGCATTTTTTTTTTTTTTGAGATAGAATCTCACTCTGTTGTCTGGGCTAGAGTGCCATGGCATCAGCCTAGCTCACAGCAACCTCAAACTCCTGGGCTCAAGCCATCCTTCTGCCTCAGCCTCCTGAGTAGCTGGGACTACAGGCATGCACCACCATGCCTGGCTAATTTTTCTATATATTTTTAGTTACCCAGCAAATTTCTTTCTCTATTTTTAGTAGAGATGGGGTCTCGCTCTTGCTCAGGCTGGTCTTTAACTCCTCAGCTCAAACGATCCACCCACCTCGGCCTCCCAGAGTGCTAGGATCACAGCCATGAGCCACCACGCCTGGCCTGGTAATGCATTTTTGCACCCATCAGATGATGAACATCTTCAAAGGACTATCTAATAACTGATGATATGCCTGTTGCATGCTCTCATACTTGTTAACCATTATGGATCCATAAAAAGGCAATGAAATATTTCAATATATATGCCATGATATGGAGAAATGATTTACAAAAGGATGTTTCATTTCCAAATCTTTAACTGCACATTCAGATTCGGCTTTATCTGTTACATTTCATCATGCACACACCGACTCCCATCAATCTTAGGCCCCTGTCTCTGTTGGCTTCTCCATGGGATTGGGTACCACATGCTAACACCAGCTTTTCAGAAAGGGAGTTATTCCTCCCTATCTCTTTGGCCATTCCATCCAGTGTAGACATATAGATGCTCTGATCTTGCAGAAGAGAGAGTGGACATCTGGGTCAAAGGCAGGAGGGGGATAATGTTATTGAGCCCAATTACAATGTACAATAGATGCTCTTTTACCATCTTTCACTCTTTTTTCCCCAAATATGAACACCCTGTTATTCCTGGGATGAACCTCATCTATTCTATTTCTGAGTTCTCCCAGGCTCACATCATATCATAATCTGTTTTTTAAAAAACACACATGTTTGCATTGATCCTAAAGATTTAGTTTTAAATGCAACACCTTCTCAAACACAACATCCCCTAGTCTCTGACAGTCTGGAATCCCCTCTCTCTCAAACTCCTGGAGAATGTGAGACTGGCCAAGAGAGGTAACTAAGGTGCATAAACATTAGTCTTTTAATGAGGCTTGTGTCTACAGCCATGAGTGCTGCAAACAAATGTGTATATAAGTTCTATGGAGAAAGAAATGGAAATGATTTATTGAAATCCAGTCTGTGTACCTGTTTGGAATTTCTTATCAAAACAGGTTTTTGCCGAAAACAAACTGGCTATTTACGTCATTACTCAAACCTTATACTAACACATAGGTAGAAGGATAATCAAGAGCATAGTGGAAGAATATTTCTTTTAATCTTAAAGAAAGATGATTTAATTTCTCTGCAAGATACACGTTCAGGTTTAATATCTTGAATAATAGTTTCATGTAGTGATTTCTTAATGTTTAGCTATTACTGCCATGTCTGTTCTCTATTTAGATGCATCTTTTATCAAGATACCATTGAAAGAGTCATAAACTCAGAGATCAAGAGGCAAAGTCTGTTACCAGTAGAAAAGGTGTCACCTCATTGGATTCATGTTCTTGAGTATTCTAAAGGGCTGCCAATGTTACAAAACTAGGGTTCATCTTAGCAAACATGCACTAAGAATCCATCTGGTTCTAGGCAACTAAAGAAACCACACAGAATGGAGCTCTGGAACTCTACCTTGGGAAGGGACTTCATCTTGGTGGGGATTCTGAATGACAGTGGGTCTCCTGAACTGCTCTGTGCTACGCTTGCAGTCCTGTACACGTTGGCCCTGACCAGCAATGGCCTGCTGCTCCTGGTCATCACAATGGACACCCGGCTTCATGTGCCCATGTACCTCCTGCTTGGGCAGCTGTCTCTCATGGACCTCCTGTTCACATCTGTTGTCACTCCCAAGGCTCTCATCGATTTTCTGCGCAGAGAAAACATCATCACCTTTGGAGGCTGTGCCCTTCAGATGTTCCTGGCACTGACACTGGGTGGTGCAGAGGACCTCCTACTGGCCTTCATGGCCTATGACAGGTATGTGGCCATTTGTCACCCTCTGAACTACATGGTCCTCATGAGGCCAAGGGTCTGCTGGTTCATGGTGGCCACATCTTGGGTCCTGGCATTCCTGAGTGCTCTAGGACATACCATATATATTATGCACTATCCCTTCTGCAAAGCCCAAAAGATCAGGCACCTGCTCTGCGAGATCCCACCTTTGTTGAGGTTGGCCTGTGCAGATACCTCTAGATATGAGCTCATGGTATATGTGATGGGTGTGACCTTCCTGATTCCCCCTCTTGCTGCTATACTGGCCTCCTACATTCTAATCCTGTTCACTGTGCTTCACATGCCCTCAAATGAGGGGAGGAAGAAAGCCCTTATTACCTGCTCTTCCCACCTAACTGTGGTGGGGATGTTCTATGGAGCGGCCACATTCATGTATGTCCTGCCCAGTTCCTTCCACAGCCCCAAACAAGACAACATCATCTCTGTTTTCTACACAATTGTTACTCCAGCCCTGAACCCCCTTATCTACAGCCTGAGGAATAAGGAGGTCATGGGGGCCTTGAGAAGGGTCCTGGGAAAGCACATATTGCCAACACGATCCACCCTCTAGGGAGGGCTCAAGGTTTCCAAAATTCATTCTCCTCAATGTCAGAAGATTTCTGCTATGAATAAAACACATAGGGTAAAACAAAGATGATGCAGAGTATATCTCTTAATAGAAAAGTGAAGGAGTATAACCGGCCTTGTCAAATGCTCCTTAAGTCTTCTTTTCAGGAAGTAATTTATAGGGTATGATTTACACTATTTAAAATTACTCTTCCCTCTACTTAAAATTTACTCGTTAATTTCCCAAGTAACTGCTTAATTAAATGGGTGTAGAGGTTATCAGTAACTTAAGACATGACCCCGACCTTGGGAGCTGATATTGAACCAACATAAGAGACAGAGAAATGAAAATTTCAAGTGGGTGGCCTAAGAAGACCCACATATCAAAGGGGGAGATGTCTTGAGATTTCTACAAAATTGATACCAATTGACTTTATTAAACCATCTTATAGTGAGTGCCTTATCTAGTGCCCCAGTACTGAGTTGATCTGTGCATGTAAAACAGAGATTTTTTTTTTTACCTATTAGCATATAATGATGTTTTCCTCCTGTATTACATAGTGGCAATATCGAGCACTGCAATGAGTCTGGGGTCAGTTATCAGAGAACAGAGGTTAGAATTCAATACACCTCACTTATTTATATAACTTTGAGAATGTTACTTAACCTGTTTGTACTCTGCAAAGTGTTAATGAACATTAACAATAAGTCCTACTTCATAGTATTGTGAAGATTGAATAAATTAGCAAGTACAAATAGAAGACATGTAGAGCAGCATCTGGTATATAATGAAGATGTAATACATTTTAACTCTTACAGAATTAGTGGCCTTGAAAATTCTAAGTGGGGGAATAATATACATCATATGAATGTTTTTTAATATTATTAGCTATTTTATCATTGTTATGCATTTAACACTGTTGTGTTGGTATGTGTATGTGTTTGTGTGTATTAAATCAGTAATGTCAATCTCTTGGGTGTGTGACTATTTTTTTTCTTAGAAAAATTCTTATGAATGAAATTACTGAAACCAAGGTTAAAATCTATTTAATATTCTTGATATGAAAAGACAAATTGATTTTTTAAAAATTTCAAACATTTTGTATTCTTACCAGCAATATAAGTGTATTTAACCCACCACATCTTTTCCAGGTTAAATTTTACACATAGTCTTTACTAACTGATAACATATAATATTTTTCTATTATTTTAATTTGCTTAAGTAATTTGTTCACATTTTTCTTATTGATTTGTTGAAGTTCTTTACAGATTAAGGACACAAATACTTCGTGTGTCATATTTGTAATAATAACTTCTTTTCAATTAGTTATTTGACTTCTGATACATCCATGGCAGGGAGTTTTAGACAGAGAAATGTTAAAAATATTTGTGTAGTGAAAGATATCTTTTTTTCCTTCCATTTTCTTCATTTGTCTTTCCTCGCAGCTTGACTGATGTGCATTGACAATAAAAATTGTATATAATTCAGGTGTACAATGTAATGTTTTGATCTATGTGTACATTATGAAATTACCACACTCAAGCTAACGAACATACACTTAAGATCTATTCTCTTACTAAATTTCAAGTATACAATACATTATCATTAACTATATTCTCCACACTGTACATTAGAATTCCAGAATTTATGCATCCTGCATAACTACTTGTCTTTTTTCTTGATATTTTAACGTATGGAAAAATGAAAAAAATACGAGATACTTATATGTTAATTTTATTAAAATATTGACTCCAATATTTTTTGAAGAAATAAAACAATACATAGATACTGAAAGCTCTCCTGACCCAAAGATAACGTTGGTGTATATCCTTCCTGTGCATATTTTTATTATCTTATATATAATCATATATCTATAAATAAAATATATTGCTTCATATGTGAAAGTTTTTACAAGTGGCATCACAATTTACATATCCTTTACAACTTACTTTTTTCTTTTTTTTAAAATTTCAGAATAATACAGGGGTCTTTTATGTTTTCTAATAAATTTCTAATTTATCTTGTGTGGAAAATAGGTTTTTAACCTTTTCCCAAAATTAACACTTTTCTAGTAACATTTTATTTTTTCCATAAAACTCTTATTTATTAAGAATAATAAAATTTATGCATTTCAATACACATTACTGTGGGACAGTCAACATTCTTTTTTAACATTTTTATTTCAGAATATTATGAGGGTAAAAATGCTTTGGTTACATATATTGCGTTTGCACCACCTGAGTAAGAGCTACAAGCATATGCAATCCCCTCTCTCACTTTGCCCCCTGCCCAACACCCGATGAATATTACTTCCACATGTGCACATAAGTGTAAATCAATTAGTACCAATTTAATGGTGAATACACATGGTGCTTGTTTTTCCATTCTTGTGATATTTTACTTAAAAGAATGGGCTCCAGCGCCATACAGGATAATATAAGAGGTGCTAGATCACCACTGTTTTTGTGGCTGAGTAGTACTCCGTGGTATACATATACTACATTTTATTAATCCAGTCATGTATATATGAGCACTTGGATTGTTTCCAAGTGTTTGTAATTATGAATGGTGCTGTGGTGAACATTCGAATGCAGATGTCTTTATTATAGAGAATGTCTTTTTTCCTTTGAGTATTTACCCAAAGGAAATTCGGGTATTTACCCAAATATCCAGTAGAGGGATTGCTGGATCAAAAGGTAGTTCTACTTTGAGTTCTTTGAGGCATCTCCATACTATTTTCCATTGAGTTTGTACTAGTTTGCAGTCCCACCAGCAGTGTATAATTGTTCCTATCTCTCTGCATCTGCACCAACATTTATTGTTTTGGGACTTTTTGATAAAAGCCATTCTCACTGGAGTTAATCCTTCCCTTTTCCATTAATTTGTTCTACTTAATGTTCTGATCACACATAATAAGATACATTTATCTTATTATGTATCTTATTATCTTATTATGTATCTTATTATCTTATTATGTATCTTATTATGTATCTTAAATGTATCTTCTAATAAGATACATTTTGGCTATCTCTTCAGTTCTAGCTTCTTTCTCCTCTTTACTCTTTCTGAAGACATTCGAATCTATCATTCACGTCTTAAAAAGCCCACTGATAATTCTACTGTGAATATATTCAACTTGTAAATTAATTTGTAATTTGGACATTTTTCTGACGTTAGCCTTTTAGAACACAGTATATGACTACAATTCCCAAACCTAGTCTCAGTCCTTGGGTTAAAATGACTATTTCACACCTTCGGTCCTGGCTGATGCCTTTCCACACACTTCACTAGAACAGAAGCAGTCAGCCTCAAACACCCTATCCTTTCCCTACTTAACTCTCTTGAGCACCTACATCTGCACACACACTTCTGGTTTTCCCTCCTTACTACTGCCTATCAGAGGCTGACCTCCACTGGCCCTTTGGGGCCCAGTCTCACTGACCTCTCAAAATTTTGCTCCTGTAGATTCCCTTTTACCCGAAATCATTTTCTGTCCCTTTTCTGGATCACAACTATGAGAATACAAATACATTTTGGTAATACCCATTATAAAGAACCCTTTACATGACTCCAGTCCCCTTTGGTTATTGTCACATTTTTTCAGCTTCTTTTCATAGAAAAAAATTACAAAAGAGTGTCTATGTCCACTTTCTCTTCTGCTGGTCTCCTCACCTCTTAGCCTGATTTTGATCAAACTTGTCTTTTTTTCTGGACCTGTTCTTTGTCAAAGTCACCACTGATGTGCTGAATAAAAGGGACATTTCTGTATCTTCCTCTCTCAACCTTTAAGCAACATTGATACAATTGACCATACCCTTCCTCTTGAAAATTTTTCTTCTCCTGGCTTCCAGACACCACACATAACTCCTGGTTTGCCTCTTTCTTCCCTATTTTCACCTCACTGAATCACGTTCTCTTTCTGAATTTGGAAGTTCCCCATGATACTAACCTAAACCTTCCTTTCTTCTTACTCAAGAATCTCTTCCTGAGTAATTTCTAGTTAGATAGGTTTAAATATCATCTACATGCTTTTGAGTCCAAAATACCTGCGTACTTGCATAATCCACAATCATATATCTAATTGACTATTTCCCATGTCTAATAGGAATTTCAAACTTAATCTAAAATATAATTTTGATTCATCCCCCTGAAAACCTATTCTTCCCTCATTTTGTTCCATCTGAATCAATACCATCACCACCCACACAACAGACCAAACTAAAACTTAAATATAAACGTTGTTTGCTTTGCATTATTACCTCCACAGGTAAACCCCACTGGCTTCATGTATACAATAGATCACACATATGTGTACTTCTCTTGGCTCTCCTACAGAGTATCCCAAGTCTGAGTTACCATAACCTGCTTCCTGTTGCTCCACAATATCTTCCTAATAGGTCTTTCTCTTCCCACTCTGGCCCTGGTGTCATCTGTTTTCTTGTTAGTACACAGACCTTCAACATGTAAATCAGATCTTGTCACTTTTCCACAGAGATACACATGATCTTGTGTCTGCTTGCCTTTCAGCTCACACCTGAAACTGTGCTCCCTTACACTCTTTCTGATCTCACCCTACTGACCTCTTTGCTGTGCATCACATAATCCAAAATTGTCCTTGCTTTCTGGCTAATTAGTAGCTGTTCTCTTAGCCTATGATCTCTCCTAGCCAAGTCAAAGCTTGGCTTACTATTAATACTTCTTAGCATTTAGTTTTCCCCCTAAATGTTAAATTCTCAAAGAAGTTACCAATCCAAGTAACATGCACTTGAACCAAAAGCCTTTAGCACATGCTTTGTTTTACTGTCTTTATTGCACTTACTATTACATGAAACTTTCTTTTTCATACCTTAGTTGACTCTGACTCCACTCTCCAAAATGAAAGCTCCTTGAGAGCATGAACTATCCTATGTGTGTACCATCATTTCTTCTCTATAAAATCTAGGAATACCTATAAGATAATCTCTTCAATATCAATGTGAAAATTATATGATAATGTGTGTGTTTTCACTGAAGAAATAGAGGAATATGCCATGTTCCTAGGTAAAAAGATTTCCTGTTTTTGTTATTAATATTTTTGATAAATAACTCATAAATTCAATGTGATAACCATCAATATTCTCATGACATTTTAAAACAATAGGTTTTGAGAATCTGAAAATTGGAAAGGTATGAATAATCAATAATACTGTATAAAAAATTTCTTCTTTGTCTCTCACTCCTACGCCACAGTTTTACCTGGTTAACTCTTCCATCATGGAGTTTTCAACTTAAAAGTTGCCTTTTCAGAAATGCATTCTTTACACTTTCTAAAGTGTAAAACTTTGTGACTCCATTATTCTGTTACAATAGTTTTTTCCAAGGTCAATAATGACATAATTGACAAATTTGGTAGCCTCTTTTCGATATATAAAACCCTGAGATATTTAGAAATCTTTTCTAAAAGGCCTCTCCTCTTGTTGCTTTGGTGCACCTTTATTGAAGTTTTTCTTCTGAGTCTCTGACTCTTGCTGCTCCAGCCTAGATTGGCTTCTTGTCATCCACCATGAAATGTTGGCAACTCCAGGGTTCTGTCCTAGATTATTTTTTACTCTCTTTCTGTAACATCAAGTCTCAACCAGGGTTTCATTACACAATTACATTACATATATAAAAATATATATTGTATATATGTATACACACTCATATATATATTGAGTATATATATATATTATGTATACACACACACACACACATACACACACAGACCATCTTCATCACTCTCATGGTCTGCTATAGGGCCAGGCACCTGCATTTTAATGAAACCACTCATACACTTGGTTTTCTGCTTAAAATTTGTCATACATCCTGAGGTGTGTCAAATTACACTTACATTTATTTGTGTTAACATCTAAATTTATTTCTGTAGCCCACATCTCTTTTCTAAACTCCAGCTTTATTCTTTACTTCAAAAGCTTGTTTATTGAGCAACAACAGTGGCTGGGCACTTTACTGTAGTGGTATTACAGAGATCAACACAACAGTCTCATTCTTTACAGCCATAGAGTTTACAATCTAATGGAGGAGTCAAACTTAATCAAATAATTACACATCTCATTTATGTCAAAAGCTTTTCCATTACCTAAAAAGCACATAGCTTTTTTTTACGTGTGTTAAGAAGCACCTAGAGTTTGTTATAAATGGAAATTCCTGAGGTCAACTGCCACAGCCCACCCTGTACTGAGAAACATTACTTTCAACAAGCAACCCAGGAACCATTTCAGGTCATGTTATGTAAAACTATGGCCTACATCATGAAGTTCAAATGCCTTACTAAGGCCTAAAACAGTGTCTCAAACCTCTTTTTCTTACCTTTATCATCATTTTCCGTCGGTGACTGATAAATCCTTCAATCTTCGTCTTTTTTAGAATTACATGGTGGGAAAATTCTTTAATATTGCAATCATAGCATTTCTCAATCTGGGCCCTTTGTCTTACGTTTCAAACTTGTATTTCACTATTCTCCTAACTTTACACATACGAAAAATTATACCATTTAGTTATTCCCTAAGTGTGGTCTCTTTTCAATTTCAGAAGTTGTTAAATTTAGAATTGAAGGCCATGTTAGAAATATGATATCATGAAGACTTTATTTTTTATATGTATATATCGAACTCCATAATTGTACCTAGGATATATAATATATATATTATATAATAACATCAAAAGATGTTTGGTAAATTCATGCAAGAATAAAGGAAATAACTCCATTTGCCAGAAATATGTTCTCACATTTGTGATAGTTATTTTGTTATTTATTGGTTCTTTGTTTTTTGGCAGATAGTTGTATGCCTACTTGTTTTAATTTCCTTATTAGCTTATATGCACTAGGAAATAATTGACTGTTTCCTCCCCTATCATCCTTCCTTCCTTTTGTCCTTCCTTCTATCTTGCTCCCTCTCCTCTTTTCATTCCTTCCTTTCTGTTTCCTTTTCTTTCATTTAATTTACTTTCTTTCCTGTGTCTACCGGGGTGCCTTGCTTTGAATAGAAAATGTATTGACCTGATCTGAGAAGAGATATAAGAAAAGAGAAGAAAACGTAGAGGAATGAGATGAAAATGGAGAAAATTTTATAGGAAAATCTCTTCTTCCTACTTTCCTAAAATGGTCGTCATGTTCAGAGGTCACCACTTCCAAAAAGATTATTTTGCAATTACTCTCCTGAGAGCCCCTTTGACATCCTTGTTCCTCAGGCTATAAATAATGGGGTTCAGCATGGGTGTCACTGCTGAGTAGAACACAGAGATGGTTTTATCCTTTTCATTCATTATCTTGGAGTTTGGCCTCATGTAGGCAAATATTGCTGAGCCATAGAAGAGAACGACGACAATGAGGTGAGAACCACAGGTGGAGAAGACCTTGAGCCTCCCCTCCCCAGACTGCATCTGGATGACAGTGGAGATAATATTCCAGTAGGAGACAAGGATGAGGGAGACAGGAGCCAGGAGGATTACCACACCCATTGCAAAGATGGCCATCTCTGTGCTGTATGTGTCTGCTGAAGCCAGCTTCAAGAGGGCAGGAGGTTCACAAAAAAAATGGTTAATGACATTGTTTCCTCGGTAAGGCAGACGCAATGTGAATGTGGTGTCCACCAGAGACACAAATGCTCCACTGGCCCAGGACCCTATGGCCAGCCGGACACATGCCCAATGTGTCATGATGGTGGAATAGTGCAGGGGCTTGCAGACAGCCACATACCGGTCATAGGACATCACCGCCAGAATCGCACACTCTGTACATCCAACCAGAAGTAAAACTACTATCTGTGTTGAACATCCAGCAAAGGAAATGGTCTTCCTCCTCACCAGGAAGTGGACTAGCACCTGGGGGACTGTGGTAGTAGAAAAACAGAGATCAGCAAAGGACAAGTTTCTAAGGAAAAAGTACATGGGTGTGTGGAGTCTGGAGTCAATGTGAATGAGTACAAGGATCAGCAGGTTTCCCAGCACCGTTAGCAGGTAGATGATCAGGAAAAGGAAGAAGAGCAGGGCTTGTGTCTGTGGGTCCTGCGAAAGGCCCAGGAAGACAAATTCATTCACATGGGTTTGGTTCTCTTCTCCCATGAATGCTTACTCCTGTTTATAGGTCAGCAACAAGAAAAGAAGCACATACTGATCAGTTATAAAACATTCTGCCAAGGTAGGAGATGGCTGACTGGAGACATCACTCATTGGACTGTCCCAGAGGGAAGAAAAGGTTTCAGGTAAAGGAGAGGGGAGGAAGGACACAGCTCACGTGTAGGTCAGAGAAAGTAGTGGAGCCTGCTGGGGATCTCATGAAGGAAAATTGTGAAGCAGAGAAGGAAGAGAAAAAAGGAAAAAAAAAAGATATTGGTGAGGATCAAACTCAGAGAGGTTCTGAGGGCAGTGAAGGGGTATGGAGTGGGTCCATTTCTCCCTTCCACACTCCTTTTGTGACCAGCAGGCTACTAAGTGATTTGAAAACTTTTCCACCCCAATGAGCCCAAACACTGCGGCAAACACAGAATAGCGGGAGAACCCGTGTGATCCCAGAGTTTAAACATTCTGCGTGGGGAACGTGTACATATGTGTATTTATGGTACCTTTATATTTCCACAGGCATTTCTCCTGCAGAGATTCCACAGCACACAGACTCCTGTCAGCTATCAGGAGGCGGCATAGCTCCCTGATTAGCACTGGCGGCTTTGACACTGTACTGCTGGTTTGAATGCTGGCTTCTCTAGTTGGTGTGTGACCAACAGTAAATTACTTTGCTTTCCTGTACTTTGCTTTACTCATCAATAAAATGGTGGTATAATAATACATACCTAATACTGCTTATGGAAAGATTAAGTAAAATATAAACCATGTAAAGATTATTATCCTGAGTGAAGTTTTTTAGGTAAGGAAAAGCAAACACCACATTTTGTTTACTGAGTGGGAGATAAAGGATGGGCACACATAGGCACAAAGAGTTACAAAGGACATTGGAAACCAAGAAGGGAGAGGATGGGAAGGGTTGAGGAATAAAAAACTTACTTATTGGGTACAATGAACACTATTCTGGTGACAGGCACACTAAAAGTCCTGACTGAAGCGTTATATAAGGTATTTATGTAAGAAAAACATTTGTACTCCCTTAATATTTTGAAATAAACAAAAGCAAAAAAAGAATTTAAGAGAGTAGGTAAGTCTAGCTCATAATATTATTTACTATCTCATTATAATAATTGGATTGTGATCCAGAAGTAACTAAAAGATTAGGAAAATAGTCATTAAGAACAAAGCGTAGTAACAATGGGTGTTGTCTTCGATTGACGAAGATGAGCATTGTCAATAATTTTTACCTTTAGCATTCTTTTTTTATTTGTTTGTACCTTGAGATTTAAATTGTGTTGCTAGCAAAATTCTAAATGAAGACCAAATGTGATAGGGCAGAATGAGAGGCTTCTAAGCACACAAAATGAAGGGCAAGAGCAAGCATTGGTAAGATTTAATCAGGTTATTCTCTTTTGGGGAAGCTATTTCTATTATTGAAATTTCCAAACATATATTAATGTAGAAAGAAAAATAAAATAAAATCTCAAGCTCCTAACAATAAGATTCAAATGTACTGATCAGTTTTGATTATTTAGTTCAGGCGTCCTCAAACTACGGCCCACGGGCCACATGCGACCCGTCTAGGACATTTATCTGGCCTGCCAGGTGTTTTTGCTACCGCTGCCTGTCCTGCTTTGCAGCTGACTTGTCCCAGGCCCACAGTGTGCACTCTCCAATGATCTGAGGGACAGTGAACTGGCCTCCTGTTTAAAAAGTTTGAGGACCCCTGATTTAGTTGATTATGGTTTGATTTTAAAACTCCTTTATTATTGTTATTTATAATTTAGAAAGTTTATTTCCTGATCATATTTAAATATTTTAAACTTTTTAATCATATTTTAAACTTTTAATGTGGTATAATACATATAACATAAAATATAACATTTTAACTTTTTTCAAGTATACACTTTAGTAGTGTTAAGAATATTCATATTGTTAAGAGTAGTCAAATTCAGACAGATTCAGTAGAATGGAGGTTGCCAGGAGATAGAGGGATGGGGACATGGAGAATTGTTGTCTAATAGTTATAGAGTTTCAGTTTTGTCAAATGAAAAAGTTCTGGAGATCTGTTTCACAAAAAATCCTATATTATAGAAAGTCTAAAAAAATTAATATTGCCATATAAAGTCTGGCATTGGAACTTATCTTAAAAGTTAAAAATTAATAAAAACCCATATATAAGCCTTCTTAGGAAATTCATTATTGTGCCATAGCAGAAAAGTTTGTATACATGGTTTGTAGATCCATAGAAAATAAACTGTTAATAATGATTACCTCTGGGAGATGAGATTCTAGTGGGGACAAGGAAAATAGCTATAGGGAGGCTTATCTGTACTGTTTGATATATTTGGCATTCTGCAGTGCATTTTCTAAGCAAAAAAAGAAAAATGATTTAAAATAAATACATTTAAAAATAAAAATATAAAGAAATTATAATGATATAATACAGATAATACAAACTGTAATAATGAAAATAATGTTAGAGTGTTGCAAAAACAGAAAGACAAATCAATGGATCAGAATAGAAATCAGAATCAATAAAGGCTGCCTAAGAATTAGATAAATTGCTAAAGAGCAGGTGAGGTGTCTCATGCCTGTATTCCCATCACTTTGGGAGGCCCAGGCAGGAGGGTCACTTGAGGCCAGGAGTTTGAGATCAGACTGAGCAACATACAGTGACTCCCATCTCTACAACAAATAAAAATAATTATACAGGCATGGTGGTGAGTGTCGCCAGTCCCAGCTTCTCGAGATACTGAAGCAGGAGGATTGCAGCCTGGGTGACAGAGCAAGACACTGTCTCTTTAAAAAAAAATATATATATATTTCCATTATAAAATTGCACATAATTTATTAATCGTGCCAGGACAATTGACTAGGTTGTCAAATAAATGAAACTTGTCCACATGATTCGTCATGGAGAAAACATTGCAGAGGGATTCAGGATGTGTGTCTGTGCATTGCACACAGACACAGATACATAAAAAACTTTGAAGATTTAAAAGCAAAGTGAGTATTTGTTAATCTCATGTAGTAGAAGACTTTTCTGAGCTGAAAACAAAGTATAAACTGCCAAAGAAAATAATGATACATTTGACTCAAAGAAAATTCAGAATTTGGACCAAAAATTCACTAAGGAAATTGAGATCTTAAAGAAAAATCAATCTAATCTCATGGAAATGAAGAATTTATTCAGGGAAATACAAAACACAGAGGAAAGCCTCAAAAATAGGGTGGACCAAATAGAAGAAAGAATCTCAGAGATTGAAGATAACACTTTCCAATTAAATAAATCAGGCACAGAGATAGAGCAGAGAAACAAGAGAAAAGAGCACAGCCTACAAGAGATGTGGAATTATGTGAAGAAACCTAATGTGAGGATCATAGGGTTACCAGAAGGGGAAGAAGAAAACACTCAAGGGTTGGGCAAGCTATTTGAAGATATAATAGAGGAAAATTTCCCAGGCCTTGCTAAAAATCTCCAGATACAAGTTCAAGAAGCTCAAAGGACCCCTGGGAGATTCAATGCAAACAGGAAGATGTCACGACATGCAGTCATCAGATTGACCAAAATATCAACTAAAGAGGCCCTTCTAAGAGCTGTAAGATGAAAGAAGCAAGTTACATACAAAGGAAAACCGATTAGAATAACTCCAGATTTCTCAACCAAAACATTACAAGCAAGGAGAGACTGGGGCCCCATTCTCACTCTTTTGAAACAAAACAATGCCCAGCCTAGATTCTTGTACCCTGCAAAACTAAGCTTTATATATGAAGGAGAAATTAAGACATTCTCAGATAAGCAAAGTGTGAAGGAATTCACCAAGACAAGATCAGCCCTACAAGAAGTACTCAAAACAGAGTTAAGCTTGGAACAGCATAATTAATACTCATAAACATAAAAAGATCCAAAACCTAAAGATTAAAGGCCAGATATCACAATGGCTCAAGAGAGAAACCAAAGCAACAATGTCCACCCCAACAGAATGAACTGTAATCTGCCTCACCTATCAGTTCTTTCAATGAATGTGAATGGCTTAAACTCCCCACTCAAGAGACATAGGCTGGCTGAATGGATACAAAAACACAAGCCAAGTATCTGCTGCCTTCAGGAAACACATCTAATCTGCAAGGATGCATATAGATTAAAAGTAAAGGGGTGGAGATCAATATTTCAAGCAAGCAGAAGCCAAAAGAAGGCTGGCGTGGCAGTTCTGATATCAGATGATTTAGTTTATAAACCAACGAAAGTAGTGAAAGACAAAGATCATCATTATATAATGGTGACAGGTACAGTTCTAGAAGAAGATATAACAATTTTAAATATATATGCACCCAACTTAGGTGCATCCAGATTCATAAAGCAAACCTTTATGAATTGATTAACAAAGCAAATTGATTAACAGCAACTCCATAAAAACCGTAGATTTCAACACCCCACTGAGTGTACAGGACAGATCCTCCAAGCAGAAAATTAATAAAGAAATAATAGACTTAAACAAAACTCTAGAACAAATGGGTCTGACTGACATTTACGGGACATTCTACCCCAAACCCACTGAATATACATTCTTCTCATCAGCTCACAGGACATTCTCTAAGTTCGACCATATCTTAGGACACAAAGTAAGTATCAAAATATTTAAAAAAAAATAGAAATCATAACATGTATCTTCTCAGATCACAGTGGAATAAAAGTTGAAATCAACCCCAACAAAAACCCACATCTCTACACAAAAATGTGGAAATTAAACAACCTTCTTCTAAATGATTACTTCATAAATGAAGAAATCAAGATGGAAATAAAAATATTCTTGGAACAAAATGTCACTGGAGAGACAAGTTATCAAATCCTCTGGGACACAGCTAAAGCAGAACTGAGAGGAAAGTTTATTTCCATAAATGCCTATAACCAAAAGTCAAAAAGATCACAAATAGACAATTTAATAAAATGACTCAAAGAGCTGGAAAAATAAGAACAGACCAACCCCAAACCAAGAAGAAGAAGAGAAAGTAACAAGATCAAATCAGAACTTAATGAAATTGACAACAGGGAAGCTATCCAGAAGATTAATAAAACAAAAAGTTGGTTCTTTAAAAAAATAAACAAAATTGACACACCATTGACTAGGCTAATGAAAAGCAGAAAAGAGAAATCTCTAATAAGCTCCATCAGGAACAAAAAGGAGATATCACAACTGATCCCAAGGAGTTACAAGATATAATTTATGAACACTACCAAAACCTTTATGCACACAAACTGGAAAATGAGGAGGAAATGGACAAATTTCTAGAAACACAAAGCCTCCCTAGGCTCAACCAGGACGAAATAGAATTCCTGAACAGATCAATATCAAGAGCCAAAATAGAAACAGCAATTAAAAATCTTCCTAAAAAGAAAAGTCCTGGGCCAGATGGTCTTACACCAGAATTTTACCACACTTACAAAGAAGAACTGGTGTCTATCTTGCAGAAATTATTCCACAACACTGAGAAGAATGGAAACCTCCCCAACATCTTTTATGAAGTGAACATAACTCTGATACCAAAACCAGGAAAGGATGCAGCAAAAAAAGAAAACTACAGACCAATATCCCTTATGAATATAGAGGCAAAATTTTCAACAAAATCCTAGCTAACCAATTCCAGACGATTATCAAAAAAACAATCCATCATGACCAAGTGGGCTTCATCCCAGGGATGCAGGGATGGTTCAACATACATAAACCTATAGATGTAATTCACCACATAAACAGAAGCAAAAACAAAGACCACATAATTCTTTCAATAGAAGGATAAAAAGCTTTTGACAAAATTCAACACCCTTTCATGATAAGAACACTTAATAAAATAGGCATAGAAGGTGCTTATTCTTCTTTCAAATTTATACTAATTATATTTCCTGTATTATTAGACTTACCTGAAACCTTAAAAACCAAACAAATAGTTCTGGTGATGGAAGATAAATTTCTTTCCCTAATTTAATGCAATGGTGTTAGTATTTTACTATGTATTATGATATCTGTCCATTGTTATAAAGTCTTTATCATGCTTAGGTAATTTCCTTATATTACTATTTTATTTTGAGGATTTTTTCTCTTTTAAAAATTTTTATTTTGAAATATGTAATACAACTTAAAATTTAAAGTGAATGGAATAAGAATAACAACATAAACACCCAGGTACATACCATCCTGTTTAAGAAATGAAAATTACCAGAATCTTAGACACTCCCTCTGTGCTCCTCCCTGACCACATCTCTCTGCCTAAATTTACCCACCCCTTCAAGATGCAACTGTTATCCAGAATTTCATGTTAATTATGCCCTTGTTCTTTTAAGTGTTACCAGCTATCATCTATCTCAAAATAACTTAGTTTTGCTTGTTTTGAATTTTATATAGTTAGAATAATGCTGTATGTATTTTTCTGACTTGCTTTTTCACTCAGTATGTTCCTAAAATTTGTTACTGCATGTAGGTGACATGTATTCATTTTTAGTGTTGTATGTCAGTAAATTGTACTGCTGTTAGACATTTTAGTTGTTTCAATCTTGACATATTATAAACAATGCTGCTATGGACATTCTTGCACATGTGTGTGATGGTGCACATGTATAAAAGTTTCCCTAGGTAAGAATGGATATAAGTTTGGTCATGTATAATTTTACTATGAAAAACAAACTGATTTCTGTTCAACAAATCAATTTACTTATCTGTGCATCGAAAAAAAAATAGGCATAGAAGGGACATACCTAAAAATGATACAAGCCATATATGGCAGACCCATAGCCAACATCATACTGAATGGGGAAAAATTGAAAGCATTCCCACTTAGAACTGGAACCAGGCAAGGCTGCCCACTATCTCCACTTCTATTCAATATAGTGCTGGAAGTCCTGGCTACAGCAATCAGACAGGAATGTGAAATTAAAGGTATCCAAATAGGGGCAGAAGAGATCAAACTTTCGCTGTTTGCTGATGATATGATATTATATTTAGAAAACCCCAAAGATTCAACCAAGAAACTCCTGGAACTGATAAATGAATTTAGTAAAGTCTCAGGATACAAAATCAATACACAGAAATCAGAGGCATTCATATATGCCAACAACAATCAAATTGAGAACCAAATCAAAGACTCAATTCCCTTCACAATAGCAACAAAGAAAATAAAGTACCTAGGAATATACTTAACCAAGGAGGTAAAAGACCTCTACATGGAGAACTATGAAACACTGAGGAAGGAAATAGCAGAGGATGTAAACAGATGGAAATCCATACTATGCTCATGGGTCAGCAGACTCAACATTGTTAAAATGTCTATACTACCCAAACTGATCTACAGATTCAGTGCAATACCTATCAAAATCCCAACATAATTCTTCACAGATATGTAAAAAATAATTTTACATTTTGTTTGGAACCAGAGAAGACCCTGCATATCAAAAGTAATTCTAGGTAATAAAAGTAATTCTAGACAATAAAAACAAAAAGGGGGTATTAATATGCTAGATATGAAACTATACTACAAAGCTGTAGTAATTCAATTAATCTGGTATTGGCACAAAAATAGGAATATTGACCAGTGGAACAGATCTGAGAACCCTGATATAAAACCATCCTCATATAGCCATCTAATCGTTGACAAAGCAGACAAAAACATACGCTGGGGAATAGAATCCCTTTTCAATAAATGGTGCTGGGAAAACTGGATAGCCATTTGTAGAAGGCTGAAGCAAGACCCACACCTTTCATTCTCACAAAAATCAATTCACGCCGGATAACGGACTTAAACCTAAGGTATGAAACTATTAGAATTCTAGAGGAAAATGTTGGAAACACTCTCCTAGACATCAGCCTAGGCAAAGAATTTATGAAGAAGACACCAAAGGCAATCACAGCAGCAACAAAAATAAATAAATGGGACATGATCAAACTAAAAAGCTTCTGCATAGCCAAAGTAATAGTCATGAAAGTAAACAGACAACCTACAGAATGGGAGAAAATTTTCACATCTTACACATCTGATAAGGAGCTGATAACTAGAATCTACTTAGAACTCACGAAAATCAGCAAGAAAAAAATCAAACAATCCTATCAAAAAGTGGGCAAAGGACATGAACTGAAACTTTTCTAAAGAAGACAGAATAATGGCTAACAAACATATGAAAAAATGTTCAACATCTCTAATCATCAGGGAAATGCAAATCAAAAGTTCAATGAGATATAACTTAACTCTAGTAAGAATGGCCTTTATCAAAAGGTCCCGATACAATAGATGTTGGTGTGGATGCGGAGAGATAGGAATACTCCTACACTGCTGGTGGGACTGCAAACTAGTTCAACCTCTTTGGAATGCAATATGGAGATACCTTAAAGCGATACAAGTGGATATATCATTTGATCCAGCAATCCCATTATTGAGCATCTACCCAAAAGATCCAATGAAACTCTACAAAAAAGACACCTGCACTCGAATGTTTATAGCAGCACAATTCATAATTGCAAGGCTGTGGAAACAGCCCAAGTGCCCATAAATCCAAGAGTGAATTAATAAAATGTGGTATATGTATACCATGGAGTACTATTCAGCTCTAAGAAACAACGGTGTTATAGCACATCTTGTATTTTCCTGGATAGAACTGGAACCCATTCTACTAAGTGAAGTATCTCAAGAATGGAAAAACAAGCACCACATGTACTCACTAGCAAACTGGTATTAACTGAGTAGCACCTAAGTGTACACATAGGAACTATATTAATTGGGTATTGGGGGGGTGGAGGGGGTTGGGTATATACACACACATAATGAGTGAGACCTGCACTGTCTGGGGGATGGTCACACTTGAAGCTCAGACTTGTGGGGGGAGGGGAGGAAAGGGCATTATTTGAAACCTTAAAATTTGTAACCCCACAATATGCTGAAATAAAAAAAAGAAATTCTTAATAGACATGCACAAATAGATGCATAAATAAATGCATAAATAGATGTTTGAGGTGATGGACACCTCAATTACCCTGATTTGGTTAACACACATTGTATGCTTGTATCAAAATATCACATGCACATGTATTTTGCAATCATGTACGACTATAATGTAGGTATAATAATTAAAAATGAAAGATAAAGAAATAATGGTAAGATAAAGAAGAGCAAGGGTGAAATCAACCCAAGTCTTATGTTACTGTATGTTAACACCAATACTAGTTGCCTTTTTAAAACATTCTTTTACGTTGTCTTTGTTTTTCTTGATTTTCCTTTTGTTTTTTAAATTCCATTATTAAACATTATCAATAACTTTTACTTAAAGAGAAGAAAACAGCAGAAGTCAGAAGAGCCAATAGGTGGAAGCAACTCAAATGTTCATCAATGACTGAATAGACAAGCCAAATTTGAATGTACACACAATTCAATATTATATGCCTTATAAAAATAAGGAAATCCAGTAGTATACTACAACAAGGATGAATCTTGAGGAGAATACGCTCAGTGAAATAAACTAGTCATAGAATATAAAATACTGTATGATTCCACTTATATGAGGTATTTAGTCAAACTCAGAAACAGAAAGTAAAATGGCAGTTTGCAGCAGCTAGTGGGAGGGGAAATTGTAGAGTTGTTCAATGGGTAGACAGTTTCAGTTTTGCAAGATGAAAAAGTTCTAAAGGTCTGTTATACAACAATGAGCATATAGGTGTATAACGTTATATACTTAGAATGAGTAAAGGTGATACATTTTTTCTTTTTACCCCAATTTTTTTAAAAGGTTTTCTCCTTGGGAAAAAAAGAGAAAAGGAGCACAACCTCCCTTTATCCTATTATTCCTCATTTCTATTGTCTAACTTTTGTTTAGGTTTTTATACTAAATTTATCAAATACATATTCAGCACTTGCTGCTTCTACTTTGTATCATAATCTTGACCCCTCTAATCCTTTCAATTTCATTTTTATTTCCATGATTGTACTGTGACCGTAATTTTATCCAAGCAATGGTCTTTTCTCAGTCCATATCTTCATCAGTGTTTACAGTATTTGGTATAATTTAACCATAAACAGTCCTCAAAACCTTGTCTTTCTGTGATTGTAGGACAGTGTATCTTACTGCTTTTCTTCTAGTACTGTACTACAACTTAATCATTTTCTCTAAAGCCCATCCCAAGTTGAAATTTCTGTTATTTCCTATGATTGTCTACATCTCATGTGGAAAAAATAATAACAAAAAAATTGCAAATGATACTGTTAGAAAATTATGACTCCTTATCTCAGCTTCTTTTTATTTTAAACAGCTTTATTGAGGTTAATTGACATATAAATGCTGTACGTGTTTAAGGTGTATAACCTGATGTTTTGATATGTATTCATCGCAAATGATCACCACAATCAAGCCAATTAATATACTCATCACCTTCACATAGTAACCATTTCCTTTTCATCCTCTGTGGTGAAAATACTTAATTTATGATCTACCCTCTTAGCAGATTTCAAGTATATAATACATTATTATTAACTATTGTCACCAGGATGTACATGAGATCTCAAGAACTTACTCATATTGCATAACTGAAATTTTGTACCCTTTTTGATCAGTATCTCCTCTCCATGTCCCTCTTCCCCCAACTTTATAACATTCTTTTAATTCTCTTCCAATTCTTTGAGTGGTCCACCTTCTGCCAATATACACAGCATAAATTTTTACCTTTTCCTCACCTTTTATCCAGATCTTTCACCAAAAATACTCTATAGTTCCCCTAAACCTCACACTTTTTCCATGGGAACATTCTGGTTTCTTTGACTTTAACTACCTCTTGATTGTCTAGAGTCAGCTATAATGTAACTACTTTCTAAAGTTCTCTACTCAGTTTACAAAGAAGCACTGAACTTTATTTTAACAATGTCCAGAAAAATAGTTGTACGTACTTCCTTTTATGCAGTTGCTACATTGTCTTTTAATTATTTGTTTACATGTTTGTCTCCCTGGGCAGAGTTGCTGTTTCAAGGTGGTGTAACATACATCATTTATTTCTATTATCTGTATTTCAAAATGACTTGACACAGAGCAGGGTTTAATAAAAGTTAGTTGAATGAGTGAATAAATAGACTCATGCCTACGTTCCCACACCAACACATTCACTCCCTTAAGGTAAGCACAAGTGAGCAGAGAGGCTATGTTGGCTGCTGAGACCTTGAGCTACAACCTGGAGGGAAAGATATTGACTTAAAAACTCTGAGCATTGATCAGCAGATTATGAACTCACTATCAGCCATATTGACATGAAGAAGGGTGGGTTAGTGTCACAAGGAACTAAGGACAGGGAGGAGGGCTCTATGGCTACACATGTAGATTAGCATGTTCACACAACCTTGTGTGGCCATCCAGGGGTGTCTGACCACAAGAAGCTACTGTCTGTGTCTCTATGGCAGGTGGCTCAGGTTCTATCTTGGTCCTGCCTGCTCCCAGTGACCACACCTGGTGGCCAAGAAAATGAGGACAGAAGCCCTGAAGGGGGTGCACTGAGACAGTAAGAGGCAGAGGGGAATGTGGTAGATTTGCTTTTAGCACAATAGGAGCAGAGGTGGGTGCCCACAGCCTTTGCAGTCACTATGGAATCCTTGGTTAAAAGCTTAACCCTCCACAGATGAGTTGCAGAAGAGGACTCATGGGGGTATTATTCAGGGGCAGCTACAAAGAAAGCTACACATTCTTTCTACAAGCCTGATAGAAAAGAAAGAGGGCCAAGAGAGTGAAAGGCAAAGCCCTTCCCCCCTGCCATGAACAGAATCAAGATTTCACACCCCTTGAAAGGATTAATTCCTCCTCTCTCACCTGGAACACTGGCATGAGATAAGCACAGGACACAGCGCAGTGATGAAGAAAGAAGTAATGAATGAAGAAATGTGTGGCTTTTGCAGGCTGTTAATCCATATCCTAATAGGCAACCTCCTCTGAGGTTTTCCAAAGATGTTGAGGTTGGGACATCATCTGGGCTATGTGTCTTATTCTATCTCAACCTAAGGAACACCATTTTATTAAATGACACAATGCCAAATTCACTGAGGAATAAGCCTGGAGGGGTTTCCTAAAGGAAGTCTTCAAACCTCAGGTCCTAAGAGCTGTTATAAGCAGAGTATTCCCTGGAGCAATAAGTGCTGTTAACTTTTTTAACCTTTATACAATAAGAGATACTCAGGGGCATTTTGTATTGTAATCTTAAACTGAAATACCCGAATCTCATCTGATGTCAGGTATTACACTAATGTTTCTCAAACCACCCTATGGACTTCTGGAGTCTCAAAGTTCTTCATCATAATTGAAAAATAGACATCTGTATAATGATGAAAATGTAAAAGGCAGCTGACACAGGTGTATTCTGCATCATCAGCATGATGCCCACCCAACTAAGAACTACCAGGGAGTATCAGAACTCTTGTACTCAAAATGCTCTAATTGTCTTCTAATAATAGCTGAGAAACACACTAGGGGTACATGGTGCAGTCCAAGATGTCATGACTATTTAAATGAAAGCTTTATTGTAGTTATTGAAATTCAGAAGAATGGTGTTAGAACTAAGTATATAACAGAGGGCTACATACATAAGTCCAAAGAAGAATTCCTGATTTCCCCACCAAACTTCCTGCTTTTGATTGTTGCCCAGCATTCACAGCAATGCTCAGGCCAAAGACTCAGCAAAGATATTTCTTTCCCCTCTTTTCTCAACTTGCACATCCTATCTCTTCACATCTTACCATCTCCTCAGACTCTCCATTGCTACAATCCTAGTCCAGCCCATCACCTCTTGTGTGGGTTCCTGCCATAGAGATCAATCTTACTGATTGCTTTTCTTGCTTCCATGCTTGTCCTCTACAATCCATTACAACATTCAAAGCAACCTTTCAAAACATAATATCATCTTGGATTTCTATTGAATATGAAACAAAATCAATCACTTTTTCAAGACTTTCAAGTCTGCAATGGTTTAAATCATGCCACCTATAAAAATATGTCCACCTTGAAACTCTGAATGTGACCATCTTTGTAGGTTTCATTAAGTAATATCTTGAGATAAGAACATTATGGATTTGGGAGGGCCCTACAACCAATGTCTGGTGTTTTTATAAGAATAGAGGAAAGAAAGGTGATGAAGCAAGATGGCCAAATAGAAACCTACAGAAATCGTCCCTTGGCAAGAACATCAAATTCAATAAACTACATGCAAGTAAGCACCTTCAGAAAAACCTAAAATCAGGTGTGTGATCACAGTACCTGGTTTTAAAATTACATCAAAGAAAGAGACATTGATGAAGGCAGAAAGGATAGTGTTCCTTTGCCTATGCTACTTTTCCCCCATCCCCTGGCAGTGCCATTTCAGCATGCTGAGTGGTGAGAGAATCTGTGTGCCTGGTGGAGGGAGAGTGAAATAACTGCCGAAGTTTGCATTTAAACCTCAGTGCTATCCAGTCATATGGAAACACAGCATAGGGAAGAATTCCTGCACCCATGGAGGGAATATTTAGACCAGCATAGCCAGAAGGAAATTGCCTGCCCTCACACCTGAGTTCTGGCTGGCCCCACCACTGGCTGACAAAAAGGGGCCTAAGGCCTGGAATAAATTTGTAAGGCAGTCAGGCCACAAAGACTGCAGTCCTTAGGCAATTCCTGTGGCTATGATGGCTCAGAGCCAGTGGACTTGGGGTGCATGTGATTTGGCGAGATCCCAGCAGTGGCAGCCAAGCCAGTGCCTGTGTCACCCCTTGCCCAACTGTAGGCAGTGCAGCTCAAGAAGAGTCTTCTTCCATTTGGGGAAAGGGAATGGAAGAGTTCAGAGGAGTTTGTTTTTCAACTTGGGTACCAGCTCAGCTACAGTAAAATAAAGTGCCAAACAGACTCTTGAAGCCCCCTAGTCCAGGCCTTAGTTCCCAGATAGCATTCCTAGACCTGCTACGCACCAGAAGAAAACATGCTGCCCTGAATGGAAGGACTCCATCCCACAGTATTCACCACCTGCTGACTAAAGAGCCTGTGGGCTTTGAATAAACATTTGAGGTAGCCAGGCTACAGTCACCACAGTCTTTGGATGATACTGGGATGGCTTTAGGTATGACCTGGTATAGTCCCAGCTGTGGTGGCCATGAGGGAGTACCAACATCAATCTTCCCAAACTCCAGTAGCCCACCACAGAGAGTGAGAGAAGAGAGTTAGAGACATTGCTTGGTAATCCAGGGAATTCTCCTGTATTAGACCCAAGTCCTCTAAGTCAGTACCACCAGGAGTCTTCTAGAGTCACAGCATTACAGGTCTTAGGGTGCCTCCAGTGCTGACATGGCTGCAGTGACCAAATACTTAGATGAAAACACTCAATTCTCTTTGAAGATCTGGAGAATCTTCTCAAGATGGATGGATTCAAATAAGCCCAGACTGTGAAGGTTTATTATCTAACTCTTCAATGCCTGAACATTAATGAACATCCACAAGCATCAAGAACATCCAGGAAAATATGACCTCACCAAATAAAATAAATAAGGTACCAGTGGCCAATCCTGGAGTGATGGCAATATGTCATTTTCAGACAAATAATTCAAAATAGCTGCCCTGAAGAAGTTCAATAAACTTCAGGGTAACACAGAGAAATTCAGAAGCCTATTAGAGAAATTTAACAAAAAGATTGAAATATTAAGGAAATAAAAAAAGCAGGAGCTGAAAAATTCAATTAATAAACTGAAAAATGCATTAGAGTCTCTCAACAACAGAAGTGATCAAGCAGAAGAAAGAGTTAGTGAACTTGAAGAAGACTCTTTGAAAATACCGTTAACTTTGTCAAAGATCCAATGGCTATATGAGGATGGTTTTATATCTGGGTTCTCAGCCCTATTTCATTGGTCTATGTCTCTGTTCTTGTGCCAGTTCTATGATGTTTTGGTTACTATAGCCTTGAAATATACCTTGAAGCCTGGTAAATTGATGCCTCCCAATTTGTTCTTTCTGCTTAAGGCTGCTTTAGCTATATAGGGTCTTCTCTGATTCCCTGCGAAGTGTAGAATTATTTTTTCTATATCTGAAAAAAATGATGTTGATATTTTAATATGGATTGCACTGAATCTGTAGCTCACTTTGGGTAGTATAGACATTTTAACAATGTTGATTCTGCCAATCCATGAGCATGGTGTGGTTTTCCACCTGTTTACGTCCTCTGCTATTTCCTTTGTCTGTGTTTCTTAGTTCTCTCTGTAGAGGTCTTTCACCTCCTTAGTTAAATATATTACTAGGTATTTTGTTTTATTTTTTGTTGCTATTGTGAAAGATATTGAGTCTTTGATTTGGCTCTCAGCTTGACACACTGGGGAAAAGAGTCCCTCCTCAACAAATGGTGCTGGGAAAATTGGAAAGTCACATATAGAAGACTAAATAGGATTTGCACCTCTCACCCCTTACAAAAATTAATTCATGATGGATAACAGACTTAAACCTAAGGCATGAAACCATAAGAATTCTAAAATAAAATGTTCGAAAAACTCTTATAGACATAAGCTTAGGCAAAGAGTTTATGAAGAATACCTCCAAGCTGTCACAGCAGCAACAAAAATAAAGAAATAGGACCTGACCGAATTAAAAAGATTCTGCACAAACAAATAAACTATCATTACAGTGAATAGATAACCTACAGCATGGAAGAAAATTATGGAAGTCAGGAAAATAAGCAAGAAAAAAATCAAACAACCCCATTAAAAAGTGAACAAAGAACATGAACATAAACTTTTCAAAAGAAGATAGACTAATGGCCAATAAATATATGAAAAAAATGTTCAACATCTCTAATTTTCAGGGAAATGCAAATCAAAATCACCTAACTCCAGTGAGAATGGCTTTTATCAAAAAGTCCAAAACAACAGATGTTGGCATGGATGTGGAGAGAAAGTAATACTTATACACTGTTGGTGGGATTTCAACCTGGTACTGCAATGTCTATGGAAAGTAGTATGGAGATACCTCAAAGAACTAAAAGTAGCCCTACTGTTTGATCCAGTAATGCCACTAATAGGTATTTACCCAAAGGAAAGAAAGACATTTTATAATAAAGACACTTGCACTCAAATGTTTATAGCAGCACAATTCATAATCCCAAGGATGCGGAAATAACACAAGTGCCCATCAATAGATGAGAGGATTAGTAAAATGTGGTGTATGTATACCATGGAGTACTACTCAGCTATAAAAATAGTGACCTAGTATCTTTTGTAACAACCTGGATGGAACTGGAGACCATTCTTCTAAGTGAAGTATCACAAGAATGGAACAACAAACACTACATGTACTAATACCAAATTGGAACTAATGAATCAACACTTATGTGCACATATGGAAGTAAAACTCAATGGAAATCAAATAGGTGGGAGCAGGGAGGAAGGGATGAGTAAATTCACACCTAACGGGTACAATGCACACTATCTGGGTGAAGGGCAATCTTATAACTTTGACTCAAACTGCACAAAAGCAAATTATGTAACCAAAATGTGTGTACCCCCACAATATCCTGACTTTTTAACAGTAACTTTTTAAAAAGTTACTACTAAAAAGAAAATAAAACAAAAATATCCAAAGTAGTGGAATATGTTTCATGGAACTACTGTCAGAAGTGGAGAACCATGGGGGGGAAATAGGCAGTACTGGTGTGGTCTCCAGCCATGTTTCATGGCTCAAGGCCCTGCAATTGGGGTGGTAATTGGTAGTATTCCTACATACCAATGAAATGTTGGATCCATTACACCTGATACCTAGAGTTGGACTTTTAGTGAAGGATGGGGAGCAGGACAATAATGGGTTTTCTTCTAATGCAGGGGCAGTGCACATGCTGAACACCAGTGAAAACCTACAGATATGTCACTGATGGTGCTTCTGCCTTCACAGAAGTTTATGAGAGTAGACGGAAAAGACTAAAGGGGCCAACTCAGCCCACAGAGAAAACTCCAGGACTGCTTCTCAAGTGTCAGTCATTCTATTCCACTTCCCACAGAGAACTTAATGGATACTGACAAAATCAGACCTGCAGAGGAAAGGAGAGCATGTGTGAGGGGAGCAGCTGTGGAGTATTGGTGTCACAGGGGTTTCTGACATGATAGTTCTTTGTATTTTATTTTATTTTTTCTTAAAGAATTGGTGTCTTGTTCTGTTGCCCAAGCAGGAGTGCAGTGGTGTGATCATAGCTCACAGCTGCCTCAAACTTCTGGGGTCGAGCTATCATTTCACCTTGGGCTCCTTAGTAGCTATGAATACTGGTGTCCCCCACCACATCTGGCTAATGACATGACAGTTCTGATATAAGAAGGTTGCTTCTCAAGTCCAGTTTCCTCATGCCAGTAATTATCCTTGGAAGGAGGCAGTGTGCGAGATACCAAAGATGTTTGCTGGAGCATGAGATCCCACATCTTGTTTAGGCCAATGGCTTCCCCATGTGTGGTAAAATTGACTATAGCAGTAGTTGGAACTATAAGGAATGTTTGCCGTATCAGAGCTTCATGGGATTTTTTTTTTTGAGGCAGAGTCTCACTTTGTTGCTCAGGCTAGAGTGAGTGCTGTGGTATCAGCCTAGCTCACAGCAACCTCAAACTCCTGGGCTCAAGCAATCCTGCTGCCTCGGCCTCCCGAGTAGCTGGGACTACAGGCATGTGCCACCATGCCGGGCTAATTATTTTTCTATATATATTAGTTGGCCAATTAATTTCTTTCTATTTATAGTAGAGATGGGGGTCTCGCTCTTGCTCAGGCTGGTTTCAAACTCCTGACCTCGAGCAGTCCACCTACCTCGGCCTCCCAGAGTGCTAGGATTACAGGCATGAGCCAGCATGCCCAGCCAGGAAAAAAATTATTGACATCTTCTCACTGGAAATTGGGGAATCTTCTGTATTAACATCTGCTAGGATTGCAAGATCTGTGGATAGCTATGGTTGATGTTGGCATGAGATAAGTCCAGCAAGCTGCTGTGGAGTTTAGAACCAAAAGGAAATATCATGTCCCTGGTTGAAAATGGATTGGTGCACTAATGGCGGTATAAATATAGACCTTGCTTATTAATAAAAATATTCTTTAATATACTATTATTACGCTGTTATAAGTCAAGCAGGCTGCAATCACAGAGAATAAGCTTGAGCAAGACTGCGTTAGACAAACCTGAAAACATTCCTGGAGGTGCAAGAGTACATGTATGACCTTGCCGATGTCTCAGACTAGAGATGGTTTGTTGAAAAATGCTGTTAAAGATTTAAACCAATTTGGAATATCCCCATCTCCCAGATTTATACCAATATAAATATCCCTGCTTCTGAGAGGCTCTATCTTCCAAATACTTTCCTAAATGCCTCCTTCACATCCTTGTTCCTTAGGCTATAAATGAAAGGGTTCATCATGGATGTTATGACTGAGTAGAACACTGAGATCACCTTGTCCCCCTCATTCATTTTCTTTGAATTAGGCTGCATGTAGGTAAATATTGTTGACCCATAGAAGAAGAAAACAACAATGAAATGGGAACCACAGGTAGAGATGACCTTAAGCCTCTTCTTCCCCGACTGTATTTGAATCACAGTGGAGATAATATTCCAGTAAGAGAAAAGGATAAGAGAGACAGGACCAAGGAGGATTACCACACCCATTGCAAAGATGGCCATTTCTGTGCTGTAGATATCTGCAGAAGCCAGCTTCAGGAGGGCAGGAGGCTCACAAAAATAATGATTAATTATATTCTGTCCCTGGTAAGGAAGAAATAAAGTGAATGTGGTGTCTACTAAAGACACAAATGCTCCACTGGCCCAGGACCCTATGACTAGCTGAAGACAAATGCTCTGGGTCATGAGGGTGGAGTAGTGCAGGGGCTTGCAGACAGCCACATAGCGGTCATAGGCCATAGCTGCTAGAAGTGAACTCTCTGTACACCCCATTATTAGGAACAAAACCATCTGAATCAAGCACCTAGTAAAAGAAATGGTCTTTCTCATGACCAGCAAATGGAATAGCAATTGGGGAACAATAGTAGTAGAGAAGCAGAGATCAACAAATGACAAATTTTTAAGTAAGAAGTACATTGGTGTGTGAAGTCGAGTATCAACATGAATTAGGAGTATGATGAGCAGATTCCCAAGCACAGTCAGCAGGTAGATGATGAGAAATATCACAAACAGCAAGATCTGGGTCTGATGATCTGAAGAAAGGCCCAGCAAGATAAATTCAGTCACATATGTTTGGTTTTCTTTGCCCATTGATGTTTACTCCTGCCTACAGATTGGCATAAATAGAGCAATCAAATATTGACTGCGATTGAGCAACAAACAAGAAAGTGAAGGTATCATTGGAAGAGCAAATGTATTTGATTTAAAAATTTTGTAAATATCTAAGACACTTTAATTTATAATTTTTTCATCCCTATATTCCCACTGAAGCATTTTGGTTGGTAGGTGCAGAAAAATCAGAAATACGATTTTGTGGTGATTCTTGCTGTCAGAGTGCTCTCAATCGTAGAGCCATTGTTCAACAGTTGTGTGGATAATGTCAAAAAGTCTTCATAGAACATTACATGTTATTTGTCTGAACTAAAGAAAAAGGATATAAATATATTATATGGTTTTGAAAAAATATAAAGAATTCTCCATTTAGTAGAAAGCACAGATTGTCTTTTCTAGTTTACTTACCACATAGCCAATTTTCACTTTAATTTCATCAAATAGCAGAGGCCAATAGTCAACTTTTCTATTTTGTTTCCAGTGGATTTTCTATCATTCTTCCTAAGCCATAAATGGAATTTTAAGAGGCTATTTTCAATCATGTTAGAATCTGTGGTCCTGGTACTTCCCTAAATTCTTTATAGGGTAGAGAAACAAATCTTGATGGTGATGGCAGTGCTCAAGAGTAAGGCATAAAGGGATCTCACTGTCATGGATCCAAGACAGTGAAGAAGTGGCCAGACAGGGAGCACCACACAGTATGGTAGGTAGGGCTCTTCATGGAGACCAAATGCGGCCACAACAGCTGTCTGCATAGTTGCAATGTCTAATCTGGCATAACGGCATTTGACCTCATTCGCGCGGCAATTTGATTTAGAATAATCCAATCAGTTAAATGAATGCATCAGTAGGAAATGGGGCACTGGCCCCACAATCTGAAGCCAGCCAGGAAACACTATTTAAATGAATGGATTAATAAAATGTAATATATGTATACCACAGAGTATTAGCCATAAAAAATGGTGAACTACTTATTATATTATCCTGGATGTAGCTGGAGCTCATTCTTCTAAGTGACTTATCACAAGAATGGAAAAACAAACACCACATGTACTCACCGTTAAATTGGTACTAATTGATCAACTCTAATGTGCACATATGGGAAGTAACATTCATAGGGTGTTGGGCAGGTGGGAGGGGGGGAGGGGTTGGGTAAATTCACACCTAACAGATGTGGTGTTCACTATCTGGGGGTGGGCATGCTTGTAGTTCTGACTCGGACAGGCAAAAGCAATTTATGTAACCAAAGCATTGGTATTCCTGTAATACTCTGAAAAAAGTCTATACTTTGCTATACATCAGCAACAAACAAGGAATAACATGGCTGGACCCAATATAATGGGTAAATAGTTCAGAAAGAGTCAGGGAGGGTAGCATGGGAAGGTCATGGGCAAATGGCTGGGACTCGCAGCTGGAATCTGATAGCCCTGGGAAGCACTGAAGTACTGGGCATAGAACTACCCCTTAGAATGAAGAAGGTATCAGAGAAGAAAGTCCTCATGGCAGGATTATTTCTTCTTCTTTTCTTTTCTTTGTAACTAATCAAAAGCAATCTGGAGAAGGTAGAACCATCTTCGGATAGGGAAAAGTCAAAGACTGCAAACATATAAGAGTTTGTTTTCACACGTAAGTCCCCATGTCTAGGGGGCATTATAGGAGAAATGTGAATAGAACCATGTGGCTGACCACTGACTCATGAGCTACCAAGTATGACTTGATTTCAAGACCAATGGATGACAGTGAAGTTTCTATTTGTGAATATCTATCCAGATTGGATCTGAATTGGATCCAGCCTGAATCTATGGGAGGCTCCACTGGCTTTGAGGGACCAGGAAGGCATAGTCAGGAAACACATTGAGGGACTGGCAAAATCAAATGTGAAAAATCTTTCTTTGAGCTTTAGTGTAAAGAGATGACACAAGAGTATCAGGGATAAAGTCTGTGATATCAACAGCCAAAATAATCTCTTGCTTAAGTTAGTACTTTGGAAACTGATTTATAACACATCCATGGGTAATGAGATAGAATTAGTGGGTTATCACTGGTATTTATTAAAACTGAAGAAGAAAAGAAAATACTATCTCTTGTGTTAATATAAGCATAGATATAAGAAAATATGGGTTTCAATTTTATTTGTGTGTGTAAGTGTGTACTGGGTTATAAAGTAAACTGTGTTCCTTATCAAGGGTTATTATCATAAGCATTAATAATATTAATACTACTACTATAAGTCTAATGTTCTTAAGGACATCAATAAAATAATCCATGACTGACTTCATTTCCAATAATTTTTGATAAGTGCATTTTTTTACTGTTTTATTATGGTAAATTTTTATGCAATGAAATATGTATATTTAAGGTATAGAATTTGATGAGTTTTGATATATGTGTATAAGAATATGCTTTTTAAAGGTATTCACTAAAGTATATATGATTATTTGTTTACAGGAGTGTCTCCCTGCCATGGTTCTTAGTTTCTTCAGAGTGGTAACCTTATTTTACTCTATGTGCCTGAATCTCCAGGCATGTAGTACATTGTAAAGAAATTTTCACTGACTGAATTAAATAAATAAATAAATAGCTGAAAGCATTCAAGAATGGATGAACTCCTCATACACAGGCACTGTCACACACTTGCACTACTCATTCTATCTAAAGCACAGTATACAATTTGAGATAGGAAAACTCTTACATTGCTAGTGGGACTGCAAATTAGTGCAACCTCTGTGGAGGTTAGAATTTGGAGATACCTCAAAGAGCTAAAAATAGAAATACCATTTGATCCAGCAATAGCACTATTAGGCATCTACCCGAAGGAAGAAAAGTTATTCTATAACAAAGACATCTGCACTTGAATGTGTATGGCAGCACAATTCACTATTGCAAGGATGTGGAAACAACCCAAGTGCTCATCAATCCATGAGTGGATTAATAAAATATGGTATAAGTATACAATGGAATACTATTCCATTATAAAAAATGACGGTGATCTAGTACCTCTTATATTTCCCTGGATAGAGCTTGAGCCCCTCCTCCAAAGTGAGGTATCACAAGAATGGAATAACAGGCACCACTTGTACTCACCATCAAATTGGCACTAACTGAGACCAACGTGCTCACACAGTAGTAATATTCTTTGGGGGTTTTGGAGTTGGGGGTGGGTAAGCTCATAACTAATGGATGTGATGAGCATTGTAGGGGGGAAAGGGCATGCCTCAAAATCATGGGTTTTGTATGGCAAAATCATAACATGTAACCAAAATGTTTGTACCCTCATAATATCCTGAAATTTAAAAAAGTACACAAACTTTTTTTTATGTACAAAATTGTTAAAAGTATTGCATGAAATTTAAAAAAATTTGGAAGGCACAGCTGATACTGACCAAGCTAGGTGATCTTTTTGGAATGGGGACATCCTGTGACATGGAGAAACACAAGGTATGATTACCTGGGCTACTCATGTAGAAGAGAGGACATCATTAGTAGTTGTTCTTCTTTTAGTGGAAATAGGAACAGAACCTCAATTTGCAATCCTTCTTTCTCATTCTTACCCATGGAGAGAGTGTATCAATACCTCTGAAGACTATAATACTGGTGCTTATAGCACACACACACTCAACATTAGTACTCACCGAGTTTTGGCTCCTTCCTACTCTCCAGATAATGGGTTGACAATTGCAGGAAGCTCTGTCTTGCATCTTAGGCAGTGCCCTGTGGATATTACCAGCAAGAGATCATAAGAAAAGTAAAAGAGGAAGACAACACAAATAGTGATAAGAGTCAATGATCAGAAAACAAGGAGATTCTGTAGCTGAAAAGGGATAGCTAAGTGTGAGTGACAATGGTTCTTTCAGGTTCTTGGGACTCTCAGCACCTAAAGTGACCCCCTCACAAAGAGTCTGACAGCAAGATTTCTAAGGGCTGAGAACTTCACAGGTGGGGAAAAGAAAAATATTCTCTCCTAAATAGACTATGGGCTATAAAAATAAAGATTTTGGTTTCTCCTAGGACAGACTCAAGATTTCTGGTTTTGGAAGGTTTGTTCCCTTCAGGATTTTCCTCCTTGGTTACTTCAGCATCTTCCTTTTTACCTGGATGTCTAGGATGAATTTGTTCTCCAGATGGGGAACTACAGGTGAGGGGACTTATACTAAGTACAGTAGAGATCCAGAGATCTAAGCTGTAGATTTGGAGTTAGATATTCAGTCCCGGTGACTTTCAACCATCTCCCCTGTCAGCTGAGCACAAATTGAGCTTTGCAGTAGATTTTATTTCAAACTTTTGCTGTATTCTTGACTGAAGTAAACAATTATTTTTCAAGCACCAACACTGAACTGAATCTTGTTCTATGAGGAATACTTAAAAGATTGAGGTCCTGAGAGGTGATGTAAATAAGCTATTCCCTAGGGTTCTCCTTGGGAAAATCTTGCTTCATTACCTCTTCACACAATGAATTACCTTGGGATTTTTTAGTAATCATAGATTCAATTCTGTGAATCTCTTCTGATATCAATTGTTTAAACAAAAAAAAATTGTATCCTCTGAGCCTCAAAAGTAGCCAAGAAGTTGCCCATACCTGTCCCTTCTCTGTGGTAGCTAAGTTGAGATTGTAAAGTGTATGCAGTCATCTTTGCATTATTTACTTTAAATTTTTATATTTTTATTGACATAATATATTAATAGTTATACATATATTTGAGTTACATGTGATATTTTGATATATATATATATATATATACACAATGTGTAATAATCAAGCGAAGGTAATTGGGATATCCATCACCTCAAGCATTTATCTTTTCTTTGTGTTGGGAAATTATATTTCTTCTTTCCTGGCTGATTTGAAATGTGTAATAAATTATTGTTAACTGTAATTTCCCTACTATACTATTGAATACTAGAACTTATTCATTCTATCTAACAAAGCATTTTTATATTCATTAATCAAATTATCTTAATTTCACCTTGCTCCCTCCCCTTCCCAGGCTCTGGTAACCACCATTCTATTCTCTAGCTCCATGAGAACATTTTTAGTGCTCACATATGAGTGAGAACATGCAATATTTGTCTTTCTGTGCCAGGTTTATTTCACTTAGCATAATCAACTCCAGTTCCATCCATATTTCTACAAATGATATAATTTTATGCTTTCTATGGTTGAAAAATATTTCATTATGCATATATACACCATTTTTTAAATCCATTCATCCATTGATGGACATTCAGGTTGATTCCGTATTGTGAATAGTGCTGTAATAAATATGGGAGTGAAGATTATCTCTTCAACATTTTGATTTCCTTTCTTTTGGATATATACTCAGCAGCAAGATTTCTGGATCATATGGAAGTTCTAATTTTAGTTTTTTGAGAAATCTTCATACTGTTACATATGGTTGTATTTGTTTATATTTTTATCATCAGTTACAAGCATTTCTTTGTCAATGCATCCTTTCCAGCATTTGTTATTATTTCTTTTTGATAATAGCCATTCTAACTGGGATGAGATGATGTTTCATTATGGTTTTGACTTGCATTTACCAGATGATTATGTTATGAACATAATGACCACATTATGGTCATAATGATTACATTATGGTCATAATGATTAATTATGTTATAGTATATGAAATATGTTGACTATTTTTCATATACCTCTTGGCCATTTATATGTCTTTTTGAGAAATGTCTAATTAGGTCTTTTACCCATTTTTAAATCTAAAAACAGATTTTTTTTATATTGAGTTGTTTGAGTTCCTTATATATTTTGGGTATTAATTCCTTGTTGGATGCATAGTTTGCAAATATTTTCTTCCATTATTCAGGTTGTTTCTTAACAATGGAATGGAAGAAAGGTGGCTCTCTGGCATCTTGTGACACTCTCCTTGGAGGAGAGCCCCACACAGAATGACCAAACTCTGGGATCATGCAAGTTCTCCCCACTATTCCATGTTTGCTTCTGTGCCTGGGCTCTTGGGGGTAGAAAACCTTCCAAGAAACTTGATAGCCTTCTGGTCACCAAAGGCTCATGGAAGGGAGAGAGGAATGCCTGACCTTTCACTGGGCTCTGAGCCTCTCTGGATTTGATCCTTGTCAATCTCTTTTTTCCTTTATCTTCTGTCTCTGCTTCACAATTTTCCTCTGTGAAGTCCCTGGTAGGTTCCAGCACCTCTCTCTATGATCTACACCTGATCTGTGTCTCCTCTCCCCTCTTCTTTATCTGAAATCCTATCTTCCTTCTGGGGTGGTGTCCAGCAATATCCCTCTTTGACCATCTTGCCCCTTCCCTCCTTCAAGTTTTTATTTTTTATGGGGTGAATAACTTTGTTAATTGTTTCCTTTGCTGTGCAGAAGCCCTTTAGTTTGGTGTAATCCCATTTGTACATATAATATTTTTAAAATTTTATTTTTAATTATTATGGGCACATAATAGTATATATTTATGGCATACATGTGATGTTTCGATACTGGTATATAATGGGTAATGATCAAATCAGGGAAATTGGGGTGGAAAGTGCCCAAGGAGGGCTGGGAGCCTGGTGTCCTGTCCATAAGAAGTTCCCAGCTTACTGGCAGCAGTAGCCTATGGGTTTATGTGGGCAGAAACTGGGAGTAGAAAAGTTTTTTTCTTTTCATTTAGGCCAAGGAAGAAGTACAATGACAGAGAGGAAATATTGTATCCTCCCCAACACTGCCCATTTGACTGGCTCCAGAACCACATAAAAATCAACAATTGCTAATATGTGTGTGGCCTATAAAAGCAGGAGCCAAATTTGCCTGGTACACTGTTCTTACCCCCATCAAAGGAGAAACCTACTTCTATTTGACCATGTGTTTGTCTGTCAAATCCCCTGGGGAAACAAAAAGTATGTGACAGATTAGAGAATCTAAGGGAAAGAGCACTTCAACCACATCTCCTCATCTATTACTGGTACAGAACTCAGACATCGAAGAAGGAACTACTATTCACTGTCTTCCATTCTGAATAGTGGTGGGATTTGGACAACCCTAGTTGTCTGTTCATAATTCATATATATCAGGAATATAATAATCATGATAGCATTAAATTCTTTTCCTTAAGTTCTAGTAAACTGATACCAAGTTTTAACATGTCCATTTTTTAAATAATTCTGAAACCTATTATTTTCTGTTTATTTACTCTGACAATATTAGTTCAAGTGGTCCTTATTTTATAATTTCATGACTATATTGTTATAGCTTGCTGAATATTTTTTCTGTCTTATGTATTTATGAACATTTGGGAGCTAGAATTTGATAGGTCCAATTCTGTTAGATCCTACTTTGTTGTGTGTGTGTGTGTGTGTGTGTGTGTGTGTGTGTATGTATATGTGTTTGTATGTTTTGTTTTGTTTCTTTAGTTTCTATGGCTGGAGAGAAATTTATATTTTTCTACAAAGTGGAATGAATATATATATATATATATATATATAGAAGCATAATGTAGCTGAACTACACTAATTATTTGAGGAAATTACTTGATTTCTTAACCACAGAGTTCAACCAAGTTATATTACATCTCTGGATTCATATCTGTACTAAGACTTAGGAACTCAAAAAATAAATGTAAATTTGACTATCTTTGAACCTTTGTAAATAATTTATTTGTATCTTTCTTATTTTTTTTTCTCAGAGGCATTACAGAAGAAGCAAGCTAGCCTTATGGAAAGACCTATAGCTATATCTCTATAGGGTTAAAATAGATGTTTGGAAAGAACATGAAAAAAATCCCAAGGATTACTATTTAAATAACTGATTTCTAAACAGATGGATCTTATTTTAGGAATGGATGAAATATACCTGTGGTTGTAATTCAAAGTCTGCTGAATCCAGATTAAAGTTGGTTGAGAGCATTGGGAAAACCTGTGGAAGTGTCTTTATCAGTGACGGTGGAGTGGCATTTAGCCTACTGGCAACCAGTGAGTCATCAAAGGACATATCAATCAAAGTGGTAACTGCCACATAGGAAAATAAAATTTCAGACTATAAGAAGTAGGTCTATTGACACTGAATAGCAGGTTGAAGGAGTCCAGATGCAATAAAGTTGCAGTAAAGTGGTTGATTTCAAGATCTCCATTACATTCCCCACATTCAGTGGATCTGATTATAAAGATAATTTCACTATGGTGAAATGGGAGTATGTTGTAAAGTTACCTAATCTGACAGAGTATTGTTAGAATTCAAAGCTACTGCTCAAATGCAACTGATCAAACAGAATTATACCATCTTGATACATGACCACACACTCTATTCACCCCATAAAAATAAAACCTTGAAGGAGGGAGGGGGCAAGATGGCCAAAGAGGGATATTGCTGGACACCACCCCAGAAGGAAGATAGGATTTCAGATAAAGGAGAGGGGAGAGGGGATGCAGATCAGGTGTAGATCATAGAGAGAGTCCCTACCAGGGACTTCACAGAGGAAAATTGTGAAGCAGAGACAGAAGATAAAGGAAAAAAGAGATTGACAAGGATCAAATCCAGAGAGGCTCAGAGCCCAGTGAAAGGTCAGGCATCCCTCTCTCCCTTCCATGAGCCTTTGGTGACCAGAAGGCTATCAAGTTTCTTAGAAGGTTTTCTACCCCCAAGAGCCCAGGCACAGAAGCAAACATGGAATAGTGGGGAGAACTTGCGTGATCCCAGAGCTTGGTCATTCTGTGTGGGGCTCTCCTCCAAGGAGAGTGTCACAAGATGCCAGACAGCCAGCTTTCTTCCATTCAGATGCTCCCTCCCCCACCCATCAATGCCAGCATTTGTTGTTTTGAGACTGAGAAAAGCCAATTTTGATTTTATCATGCATTATCAAGTAATACATGTCTCGATAGTGTTTTTGTTAGAGCCTGGGGGAAGTTTATCTCTCATTTTCCTAAATTTTAAAAATAATTAAAGGGAAATATCATCAAGATCAATTGATTACAAAAGGAGCCAATCCCCTAACCCTCTTGGAAGCAATAAATAGGTCATACCTATGAGATTGTCTACAGAAAAACCTCTTTTTGTGGACCTCTTCTAATATAAAACTTTTAAAAGAAAACAAGTCAAAATTAAATAACCTCATTCATAGGAGCCTAAAAAGCAGGTAGACGATAATTGCTTAATTATTTCTTAAAATCTTCTTCATAAAAAATAAAATTATTAACTATTTTACTAATATATGCCCCTTAAGAGTTTTCACTATTTCATCTACTGCCTTATAAAAGTAAGCATTTAATTAAGGCCTGACAGAAAAGGAGATTTTCTTTCATCTCTGGCTCTACATCCCGAAATCATTGTACTAAATCAGTGTGTTTATAATTACTGACTTTCCCGTAAAGAAGGTGTTTTTGAAGTTTAGTCAAATGAAAGGGGAAGGAATGTCTGAGTGTCTTCAGCAAAAAGAATCTCTCAAGAACAGAGCTCGGCCAGTTGCTATGGTTTTTCTGATGGCATCCTTGACCTCCTTGTTCCTCAGGCAGTAGATAATAGGGTTGAGCATGGGAGTAAAGACTGCATATATGGCTGAGATCAATTTATTAGAATTAAATGAAGAAATGGCCCGAGGTCGGACGTACATGAAGATCACAGCTGTGTAGAAGATGACCACCACTGTAAGGTGAGATGCACAGGTGGAGAAGGCCTTCCTCTGCCCAGTGGCTGAGGGAATGTGCAGGATGGTAGAGACAATGAAAGCATAGGAAAGAACAGTGGCTGAGAGAGGAAACACAAGGATGACGATGGCTAGCACAAAGTCTACCATCTCAGCCATAGAGAAGTCCATGCAGGCCAGTTTAAGGATAGGTGACACATCACAGAAAAAATGGTTCAAGATATTATTGCCACAGAAGGCAACTTGGGAGATGTAGTATACCTTTGCCATGGAGATGGTGAAGCCACTCACCCAGGAACTGATGGTCAGCTGGACACAAAGCCCTGTGGTCATCATGACAGGATAGCGAAGAGGCCAACATATGGCCACGTAACGGTCGTAGGCCATGGCAGCCAAAAGCACACATTCAGTACAGGCAAGGGAGATGAAGAAATAGAGCTGAGTCATGCATCCCAGAAAGGAGATAGTATTGGGACGAAATAGGAATCCAGCCAGCATCTTGGGGACTGTGACAGATATATACCAGGCCTCCAGAAAGGACATGGTACCCAGAAAATAGTACATGGGCTTGTGCAGGGACCCAGTGACCCATACAGTAAGGATGATAACCAGATTTTCCAGTAGCACAAACAAGTAGGTGATGAGGAAGAGGAAGAAGAGCAGAACCTGCAGCCAGGGAGCAGTAGGGAAGCCCACCAGGATGAACTCACTAATATTGGTGATGTTTTCCTTCCACATGGTTAGGACACCAAAAGGCAAAGTATTTAGTAATAATAACATCAAATGGAAGAGTGAGATCCACGTTAGCATCATGGGGCCCTCGGGCTACAGGTACTTTATTGTTACACTTAACCCAGTTTCCATCCTCTAGACCTTGGGTATGATTTGGGAATTATGAGGTGCCACAGATCCTCTCCAGAGATACAGGAGTCAGTGCAGGGCCTGAAAACAAATCCATCACAGACACAAAGCTAAGAATGTCAAAGCAGAATCATGAAGTCAGATTCAGGGGCCAGGCCTTTGGATGTGGATCAGAAAGAGGTCTTCAGGTGGTACTTGGAGTAAACACTTTCCTTATCAGCATATTCCCAGATTTCAGAGGCATTTGTAAGGCAGCAAACCATGGTGGTTGGAACAAGTGCCCAGGATGGTGCAGAAAGTCAGGTAGATAAGCAGGGAAGTTCAAAACCTGTAGAAAATAGAAGCAGTATGTGAATTGGAAAAAACCCTCCTGGTCAGTAGAGTCACTAACTGTGGCCTATTGCTCAGGTATGTTGGATGTGTTTCAATTATTATATGAATAATAATATTCATATATACAAATATAGTAGTTATATACATAGATGTATACATAGTTATATATGTATGGTAGTTCGCATTTGATCTCAAATTAATTTATGTGATTTATCTATGTCCTCTTCAAAGACTGGCCCCAAAGTTTTATACTGCAAGAAGTGTCACTTGATTAATTATATTTCCTCCTTGACTGAAACTCTTTCTTATCATGGACACGGGCTGAAGACAATTTTTCTATAAGGAGCCACCTTGGGAGCCGGGAGTTAGGAGGGCCAACAACTCAGAAGGGTCCTGGGCTTCCAAGGGCAGAGTATGATCCCAGGAAAGAACTGAAATTTAAAAACATATTCTTCATGAGTGAGGATAAAAGAAAGAGAAAAGTAGAGATACAAATTGCCTTGAGATTATAAATAAAATGAAACTGGCCAGACCTATAATCCCAGTGCTTTGGGAGGCCAAGGAAAGAGTTCAAGACCAGCCTGGGCAACATAGCAAGACCCCATCTCTACAAAAGATAGAAAAAATTAGCCAAGCTGGTGGTGCTCATCTGTAGCCCTAGCTACTCAGGCGGCTGACGTGGGAGAATTGCTTGAGCCCAGGCACTCAAGGTTACATTGAGCAATGATCACATCACTGCACTTCAGCCTGAGTGACAGCATGAGACACTGTCTCAAAAATAAATAAATAAATTAATTAACTAAATAGAGAAATATACTCTTCCAGGAGAATAATAATAGTGAAAGGTAAAGGCAGAATTCATGGAACTCGAAAGAAGATGTGGAATTTTTAGTAATTATTTCTGATTTCTATGTATTTTGTGGTCTAAACCCCCTAGATCACCAAGAATTGGCTGTATATGTTGGAAAAATTGCCATAGTGAAATAGGACTTAAAGATGACTTTTTTCTCCACTAAGAATAATTATCCTTTAGTTAATTTTAATAACTCTCTCAGGGAGGTAATTTTTGCCCAAGAGGTATAAGGCAGTATGGAAGCATGTAGCCTAAATCCAAACAATTACAGAACAGGTTGTGAAGGAATTTTTATGTGAATGCACTCTCAGTCATGTCTGATATTCCAGGAATAATAGAAGAAATGAGTAACATGACAAAATATTCAACATGGACAGAAGGAGCCCCAGTATTAAAGGTGTACTAAAACATTAAAGAAAGTACATACTAGTCAGATAAATAATTGCAAGGCCTGAATTCTAGTTCATGATGTATCACTTATTCACTTTATAATCTAAAGTAAACTTCAACTTGTCTAAACTTCAATTCACTTGTGGGTGAAGAGAGGCTATATTATAATACTAAAAAATCTAACAAATCATGAATGCAGAAATGTATAGCACTGTTAGTGCTTATGACCCTCTATCTCTGGTAGATCCCATTTCTCAGGAAGCTTATGTTTCATATATTCTATCTATATCTGTATGCTAAATTTATTCTGTTCAAAAATAGTCATCGAGTACCCACTATTTTTTTTTCTGAGACAGAGTCTCACTCTGTTGCCTGGGCTAGAGTGCCTTGTGGCCTCAGCCTTGCTCACAGCAACCTCAGACTCCTGGGCTCAAGCAATCCTTCTGCCTCAGCCTCTGGAGTAGCTAGGACTACAGGCATGCGCCACTATGCCCAGCTAATTTTTTTTTTTTTTAGTTGTCCAATTAATTTCTTTCTATTTTTAGTAGAGGCGGGGTCTTGCTCTTGCTCAGGCTGGTTTCAAACTCCTGACCTTGACCAATCAGCCCGCTTTGGCCTCCCAGAGTGCTAGGATTACAGGCATGAGCCACCGCGCCCAGCCAAGTACCACTATTTAACGAGCACTATTCTAGACATTTAGAATAGCACAGTTAACAAAACAGACAAAAAGGCAAAAAGCCCTGATCTTAGATAATTACACCCTAGTGGAGGGAGACAGGCAATAAACAAGAAATACAATAAGGATATAGATATAGGAGTTGATAAATTCTATGGGAAAAATAAAGTAAAGTAAGGAAAATCAGGGGTGCAGGGAGTGATGGCAGGTTGATATTTTAAATGGAATGAAAGGAAGAGGCCTCATTCAGCTGAGTCATGAAGAAGGTAAAGGCATTAGCCACCTGGCTCTCTGGTGGAAAAGCTTTCCAGACAAAATGAACAGGTAGTCTAAGGATACTAAAGTAAGGCACAAGGTGAGTATGACTGGAGCAGAGCAAGCAGAGGGGCAGAAATGAAGCTATACAAGCAACGGATAGGGGAAGTGATGATGAGCAGAGAACCGTGAGCCTTATAAGCAGTTGTGAACATGTTGGCTTTTAGTGAGCGGATTGGGCAACTTTGGAAGGTTTTGAGCAGTTGAGAAATATTATTGATGTTTTAATAATTCTTAAAAATCTTATTGATGTTTTAAGATTCTTTTGGTAGTTCCTTCTGATCTGAATCATTTCCTACAACTTTTAAAAATTGTCACTCACTTTCTAAACATAATCTTCTTGTTTTTTACTGGTCATATTTTTGTATCTTCTTAAGAACATCATACCATCAATTAGCCCCTCTTTTTCCTTTCTTTCCACTGCTTACTTCCTACTCCTGCTACATCTCTAGCAATATCCAGGTCTTCCCTATCTTAAAAATGCTAGTTCCCCATTCCCTTACCCCCTAGTCTCATTGCATTTCCTATGCTTTTAACACTATTATGGGCCAGATAGTTCCAAGCACAGAAAATACCAAGAGAAATAGACATTGGAGCAAAGGAGGAATTATAACACATTGTAATAAATATTACAATAGAATATTGAGTACAGTGGGAATCCAGGGTAGAGATTAATTCTTTCTCTTTGGAGAACCCAGAAAGTAGTCACCAAGAAGGTGCCATTTGGATTGAATGAAGGATTGCAGAGTTTTGGAGGGAGATATACATCAAAGAGAGAAAATAAAAAATGCATAGGCACAGAGTAAAAAAATGAAAAGTTAATGGTGGAATGATTTGCATTTTGATTAGAAGGAATTGGTGGCATGGAGGAAAGAAACAGATAAGGTCGGAGGTTGAGGTTATATATATGATTTTTTCCTTTTACTTAACACCTTTTCCTATACCCTTTTGCTAATTCTACCCATTTCCTACACACTGAGTCCTGCAACATCTAACAGAATATCTCTTGTCACATTGGCCTCATGTGGAAAATGAGATAAATCACATTCACATGTGCTCTAATATTAGCCTGAGCTCTCTTGGTTTTTAAAATTTATATTTTATTCTTGAAACTTTGAGTGGACTCAGAACTGTATTTCTGTGGGCATTTCCTAGAGCTCTGCCTATACCCCACTATTCTGCACGAATGAATGGGGCTGCATGGGACCATTGCCCTACACTCTCTCCCTGCTGCACATTCACCCAGTGTTTCTGCTTTGCCTTCATCTTTGCCGCTCATCTCTGCCTTTGCTATCCTCACACCCACATAATTTGTTCAGTAATAATATTCATCATTTACTGGGTATCTATCATACAGCAGATTTTGTACAAGGTCCTTTCCAGACATTATATCACTTAACTCTCACAACGACCTAAGAAGGTAGATATTATTAGTCCCATGTTACAGATAATAGGGTAAATAATTAGGCTAAATTCACACGAGTAAAAAGTGGCAGAGATAGAATTAACCTAAGGCAGTCAGTCTCCAAAATCTAAACTCTTTCTACTATGCGATAATCTTCCCACCTCTCTCTCTGTCCACTGCCACTGCCTGATGCTTTATTTTGACCCTTATAATAAAAATAATTTCTCTTTAGTTCAAGTTTTTTTATGTCTAAACTCCTCAGCCCTGAATTTAGCTTTTACACCCATCAACCCTTTATGACCAGTCTAAAGGTCCCAAAACTGATTGCTCTAGTTGTTTTCCAAGAGCAACTTGCCTTCCAAGTCTATAGAACATTCAAGGCCTCCTAATATTTGTGATGCTCTTTGCCCACCCCTAGTTGAAACCCTATATGTGTCTAATGTCTTAATCTATATAACTCTCCCCACACTGCACATTGATTTCTGATCCAGTCACTGTCCAGATGTGCTCCACCCATCCCCTAACTCTGAGAGTCTTTATTATCAATAGGAATAGAGTGTTGGCTCCGTCAGAGAAGGGGCTCACCTGCTGAGTCAAAGGAGTAGAATTGATATGGGTTACTGAGAAGATGCTACAGGTGGGAAGCAGGTTTTCTCAAGAAACAAGAAGTAGTTATATGAGAACTAGGGAAATAGTGCAAATAAAGGGAGGGGGATTATTAAATTAGAGTGGAAGGAGGATTTAAAGGAAAATCCAAAGTTCAAGTCTTAGCAGAGAAATAGGTGGCATGCACTGCAAGGTGCCATACAGAGGCTGACAAAAAGGGTCAGCTGCCCATTTAAGACAACACTTACAGACACTAAGTAGTATTCTCATCTCCAGACTGAGCGACTTTGCTAAAATAAAAATAGGAGCATGTAATTCTCCAGTTTAAATCCTTCATTGGCTACCTGTAAGCCTGAACGCCTTACATTGCATATCAGGTCCCTCATAATCTGATCACCACATTCCTCCATATCCCAGTCTCCTGCCTTTGTCAGACACTCAACACAGGCTCAAGCACACTGAAGAATTTGCAGTTCTTCAGTGCAACATTCCCCTTCAAGGCTCTGTGCAGTTGCATATACTGTCTTCTACTCAGAGTTCTTTATAACTCTTGCTGCCTGGCAAGTGCCTATTCAGATGTCATCCTCCCTTTCAAGCTATCCATAACCACTCATTTCCTTCGCCCGCCTTCTGTCCATCCATCACCCCCAGCTATTAATCAGTGCCACTTCTGGATTTATAACATTTTAGACCTTATAACATCATATCATGATAACAGGTATCATTTTGCTCACCTGTCACTGCTTACCTGTGGTTTACCTGTCACTTACCTGTCATTTTGCTTACCTGTCACTATAAGATTTGTGAACTCTTTGAAAAAACCAATTTTATCCATTTCTGACCTGTCTTTTTACCTCTAGTATCTAGACAATTCTTGGTCCATGCTTGGCATTCAATAAGTAAATGCTTTCTGATGTGTAATGAAGACCAGTTGTCTTAAGAGAGTAGAATGACAGTTACCAAAGGCTGGGAAGGGTAATGGGGACGGGGGGATAAAGTGGGGATGGTTAATGGGTGCAAAAATATAGTTAGATAATTAGATAGAATGAACAATATTTGATAGCACAACAAAGTGACTATAATCAGTAATAAGTTAGGTATACTTTAAAACAGTAGAATTAGAATGTTCTTAATACAAAGAAATGCTTGAGGTGATGGATACCCCAGTTACCCAGATTTGATTAATTCACATTGTATGCCTGTATCAAACATCACATGTAGCCTATAAAGATATACAGATATTATGTAATCATAATAATTAAAAATAAAAACAATTTAAAAAGACCAGACTCTCACCATACTGCATTCTGTTTATTTCTCTTTAGGAACCTGGTGGAGTAGGTCTTCCTGGTTGAGTCTGACCTGGAGATCCTGGTTCAGTTGTCCAGTGGTCAGATCCTTGGAGAGGTGTCTGAGGTGATGACCTACATCACGCCATGAGCCTGTGCCTCTCCCCTAAAAGGAGTTGCAAAATGGCAAAGAAAGGGAAAAGGAAAAAAAAAATTCAAAGTCTTTAGAATAGCCTAATCTAAATTCCAGAAAATTGCTGTTCTGTGAAGTTCAAGAGTTCCATGTTTTTGTAATTTGAAAAGCTCTGGGCTCCAGATGGATGATAGGGAAATAAAAAATTATTCTGCTATTAATTCAAAAAGAATGCAACATCAATTCATGTAAGTGGTATGACCCTTAATCTAAAATTCACAGGTTACTTCTGGGCCTGTTGGATGCCCCTGTTGGATGCTAAGAGCCCAAGATGGAAGAGATTTTTCTGTTCATACATGTTTTTTTCTCTTCCTGTATCTTTTCACTGTGTGTTTCTTCCCAGCCCTCTCTCGCTCTCACTATGGATCTGTTTCTCTGCCAAGACCCTGGGCTGGCTTTTTTATGTTGACTCCTCCCACAGCCTCACACACACAGTACCTAGAGCTGGATGAGTCCAGGGTAGCAATAAGTCCACTGCTCAGAAAGGATGACTGTTCTTTCAAAAGACACATCCCTGGGGATCTGATTCACAAATGCAATAGGCTTTTCAAGAGCAAAAATGACAAAGAAGTTAGAGAAATTTCCCTGGTGATATCCATAGGTCAACAGAGAAAATGCTAGATAATTATCAGATGGAGAAACAGAGAATAACAGCAACAGGTTCATGACAAATCAGCCTGGTGACTGATCCTAATCCTAGTCCTAAACCTTGATTTTCTTTGCTCTCTCTGGAGAAATAACTATTACGCATGACCTGTTTCTTTAAGATATTAATATTATTTGGAGGGGATGTTGGTGGGAGGATCAAAATACAAAAAAGAATGATTTAGCAGTTGATACTGCATTTTAAACTCTAGAGAAAAGCAAACTTTCCGTCCACTTTTTCCACCTAAGCATCAAAGACACAGAATTATACATAGGGCTGGGAATTGAACTTTGGTGGCCAAAGCAAAATTAAAAGTTATTCCTCTAATGCAAAGGAATATATATATATATAACCAAAATGTCTGTACCCCCATAATATTCTGAAATTTAAAAAATAAAAAAATAAACAAAATAAAAAATCAAAAGTTCTTTCTTCAATGTAGCCCAATTTTGGCTCTTTTGTCTTTCAAGGAGACTTCCCTTGTCTTGAGATTGTTTTACATTGTTCTCTTTCCTGTCTTATGTTAATAGTCATTGGGAATAGCCTGAGGGAGAGACTTAAAGGAGAAGTATTCATTATTACAGATCCAAGAAGAAACAAGCCCCAAGCCCAGATGAAAGCAAAGGAGAGTAGATGAGGCAAAGGACACATGGAACAGGCTGCTGATGGTATTTCTGCTCTAAACTAGACTGCAGCCTTCTAGTTCCTCTAACTTAATCTTTCCATCTCTTGTCACCAGCAGAATGATGGATGATCAGACTATGGGTCTGAGGAGTACAGGGAGACTTCTTAGGCTTTTCAAGGTCTAGAAACTAGTCAGTGGAACAAGAAATGACCTTTGTCTTAGATCTGGTCCAGGCCTAGTTACCAATTAGGGGATTGAGAACAGAGATCTAATGTGTGACAAAAATGTGCCTTTGCCTACAACATTTCCTCTGCATATATCTCTCTTTGAAAACAGAAGTGAGATGGTAGCAGCTTAAGGTTATTGTACAGTATTTGGAGATTTTCTCAGTTCTCTGTTAAATGCTATTCTATTAAAGATAAGACAAACAACTATAAATACATTGGTAAGGAGAATTTTGGTGTCATCTTTACACACTCAGGCAAACATATTTTGTGCATTAAAATTCATGAGCCAGAAGAAAGATCTTTTTAACTTCTGAATTTATTTTTATAAAAACACATAGACGGCTATAGATAATTACATCAATTTATTTATTCTTTATTAGAAATAAAAGTAGGTAAAATACTCATAACATTCAACAGAAAAACACAGTTATTAGTATATTTGCTTTGCTATTTGCATCATTCATCTAATGTAGAGGCTCATGTGATATTGTTAACTGTATACTTCTAAAGAACTCTGCTTCTCAGCATTCATTTACTGATTTGATTAATTTGGTTATTAATAGCTGAAACATGGCAACTCTAGGATATTCCAGATACTTTAGGGATCAGTGAAACTATACAATGTAACCAAAATGTCAAAAAAAAATCAAAACAAAACTTTTTATCAGGTGGTGGGCAGGCGGTAGGGGAGAGGAGGAAGATTCCATAACGTGTGTGATGCACACCACTGGGGGATTGGACACATCGGGGGGAGGGAGGGGGGACGGGGCAATATTTGTAACCCTAACAATATTTGTACCTCCATAAGATGATGAAATAAATAAATAAATAAAAAACAATCTCTTAAACCAGAAACCTTTGAATCATTGTAAGGTGTAACTCCTTTGGGTCAGTATTACCCAGTCAGATGACTAAGGTCATGTCTGTTTTTAAAAATGTGAGGAGTGCCACTTAAGTAGAGAATGAAGTTGATTATGTTATGTTATTGATTTCAAACTCTAAACATATGAGAGTTTTTAAAGTGGTATATTTATCCCAGGAATTCTCACTGTGATTTACTTCAATTTGACTAATATTTATCAAATGCAATATCAGTCAGCATTCCAGAAAGAAACAGACAGCAATTTCTGCTGAAATATCTGAGTAGAATTAAATGTCATGGCGCTTCACAGAGTCAGGCAAGGTGAAGACAACCAACCAAAGATGTTGAGCCACGTAAGGACTAGAGTACAGAAACCCAGTGACAGCTGCAGCCGTGGAAGGGGTTCCTCTGTTTCAGGAGCTGTAGCCACTGTCAGAGTCACCAAGCCAGGGAAGAAATCCCAGGTCTTTTCTTACTTTGAAGGCTTCAATTTACTGCTGCTGCCTCTCATTGGCCCAACCAAAGTAGAAGCCAGAGGCCCACCGAACCAGAGAGATATAGTCTACAGGATCAATTTTAATCACCTCCTTGGAGATGGGATATGCAAAAGGATAGAGGAGTTCAGAGAATAGAAAACTGGGGGTTTGGAGTGTGAAATAGAGAATGACCAGCACAAGATCCTATAGTAATAGGTACTATGATAGGTATTGTAGATACAGTGATGAATAAGGTTAGTGCGTACTCTAGAAGAACTCACAATATAGTGGGGAAGGCAAGCAAATCAATTGATAACTGATACTTCTTATTCAGAGTGAAAGCATACTGCAGCCAAAGCCAAATATTCAATCAACTCACTTTGTTCCTGCTTCACCCTGTCAATGACTACATTCACCTGGTAGAAGTGCTCAAGCTGGAGATCTAGTAGTTGCAGAAACTGAAAATACTTTCATAGAATTTATTGTATATCCATAAATCATTTTCTTTTTTTTTTTTTTTTGACACAGAGTCTCACTCTGTTGCCCAGGCTAGAGTGCTATGGCATCAGACAAGCTCACAGCAAACTCAAACTCCTGGGCTCAAGTGATCCTCCTGCCTCAGCCTCCTGGGTAGCTGGGACTATAGGCACGCGCCACTATGCCCAGCTAATTTTTTCTATTTTTAGTTGTTTGACTAATTTCTTTCTATTTTTAGTAGAGACGGGGTCTCGCTCTTGCTCAGGCTGGTCTCAAACTCCTGAGCTCAAGCAATCCTCCAGCCTCAGCCTCCCAGAGTGCTAGGATTATAGGTGTGAGCCACCGCGCCCGGCCCATAAATCTTTTTAATAAGAGAAAATTCACAAATTGCAAGATTGTTGTTGTTAGAGATGAATCTATTACTTCATGTAACCCCTTTCTTCCTCATGCCCCTTTATGTTCCACACATGCTAATTATTTTTCTGTTCTTTCAGTGTGCTGTTACCTCTTTTGACTCTTGGTCTTTCCTCTTCCCCTAACCCCCGACCCTCATTAATACCCATCATTTTTCATCTGTCTAATTGCTTCAAGTGTTAGCCTAAATGCTATTCCTGTTAGAACATTTTCTCTTATCATCCTGGCCATCTACCTACCATTTGCTTCCATAGCACCCAGTTCTTTTATCATCACATTTGTAACATGTAATATCATTGTGCCTTTATCTTCCCTGCTCATCTCTAAACTATCCGAAGAAAGAATTTGCTTCTATTTGTTTTATTCACCATTATATCCTCACAGACTATTACAGTGCCTAATGGGAATACAAGAAATAATAAATAAGTGAATAAGTTAAGCAAGGCAAGAATCGATATGTCATAATAATTTAGTACATTAAAGTGATTAGTATCATCAGAATGGATGTTTCATATTGGGGACAAGGTTGAGTTGGTATAGATGGAAAGAAGATATTATTGAGGTTCATGAATGCTAGAATAATTCCAAAATAATAATAATAACAAATAAAATTACTAGGGCCCAGTTTTTCAAATTAATAATTCTTAAGCAGTAGAGTAACATTATAAGAGCAATATATAAGGACTATTAGTTAAGGTATGTTGAATAACTTTGAGAGTGGCTTAGATAAAAATGGGAGACCAATTTTGGACTCCCACTTAAAAGGGTCATTACATATAGTCAGAGTAGCTCTTTCTCATTATTTCTTGTATACTCAGTTTCAGTTTAATGAAAATTTTTAGAATTTTCTCTGATATACTACATTTCTTTATCTAGTCAGCAGATGTCTCAATAATATCTTATATTCTCATTTGTCTTAGAAAATTTTGCATTTGTTTTTTACCTAATTTGTATGTAGAACCTATATTATTATCATGACATATTGAGGGTTTTGGCTCAGACACATATCTATGTATGATATTGCACTAGTTTGCTGATGTAGTCATGATATAGCATGGAGGACAACAAGAATTCAAGAGCTCAAAAGAAAGTGTCTCACGAGACACATTTCAACTGCAAAAGTTGCAGTAATATCAATTCTTTCATCTCCCATGAAATTATTGATTTCACTTCTATAATGAGAAACAGCTGTTATAGTTCTGGAAGGAGTCTAAAATTGAAAGAGGACTGTGAAATGATCAACATTATTATTAATATCAGTAGTAGTCCATCATCACTAACCTAAGGCAATCACAGCCACCACTATCTCCATCACTACCACACCATGATCAGTTATCATGAGATCTATACATATCTTAACCACTGGATAGCTTGTTCCTTCCAGACATCAATGTTTGTTAGCTAATATGCCTCTAGAACTACTATCACAGAATTTTAGATATAGAGAGAATCTAATACAGTGTATTTTAGAGCTAGACTCCTTGGGCTCAAATAATGGCTTTGATATTAACTAGGTGTGCAATATCAGACAACTTATTTAATCTCTCTGTGCTTCAGTTTCCTGATCTACAATATCAGGCAACTGATCATAACTAACTTATGTATAATGTGCTAAGAACAGCACCTTTTATTTGTTATTACATTTTTATTATTATATTATTTCAAGGTACTTATTAAGTATCTATAGTGTATATTAACAGTAGCTTATGGTTAAAACAATAAATATCAAATATCCAGTTTCTCCTTTAATTTTTCCTTTTTTTCTTTAATTTTCTCAAATTTGAAGAGTCCAGGTCTATATTTCAGTGCTAGCAATAAACATAACCATGACAAATGTCATGGGAATGACATCCTGCATGGGACATTGTCTCTTCCTTGAGGCAGCAGGGCTGAGCTGAGCAGGAGGCAGTGGCCACCGCTCAAGGTCTTTTTGATAGCGTTCTTGACTTCCTGGTTCCTTAGGCAGTAGATGAATGGATTTAGCATGGGTGTGAGAACTGCATACACAGCTGAGATTAATTTGTTGGAATTAAATGATGCAATAGCTCTGGGCCGGACATACATGAAAATCATGGCTGTGTAATAAATTATAACTACAGTGAGGTGGGATGCACAGGTGGAGAAGGCCTTCTTCCTTCCCTGGGTGGAAGGTATACGCAGAATGGTGGAGACAATGTAGATATAGGAGAGGACAGTGGTGATGAGAGGGAACACAAGAATCACAATAGCCAAAGCAAAGTCCACTAGCTCAGCTATGGACATGTCTTTGCATGCCAGTTTGAGGATTGGTGAGATATCACAGAAAAAATGATTCATAACATTGGAGCCACAGAAAGCAACATGTGAAATGAAATAGACCTTAATGACAGAGACCGTGAAACCACTCATGTAGGAGAAAGCCACCAGCTGCATACAATAACTTGTGGTCATGATGACTGAGTATCGCAGAGGGTGGCAGATGGCCACATAGCGGTCGTAGGCCATGGCTGCCAGGAGCACACATTCTGTGCAGGCAAGTGAGATAAAGAAGTAGAGCTGGGTCATGCAACCTGTGAAGGAGATGTGCCGTCTCTGCAGGAGGAATCCATCCAGCATCTTGGGGACTGTGACAGAGACATACCAGATCTCCAGAAAGGACATGCTACTTAGGAAATAGTACATTGGTTTATGGAGGGAGCCAGTGACCCAAACAGTGAGCATGATAACAAGATTCTCTATTACTATTAACAGATAGACCACAAAGAAGAGGAAGAAGAGCAGGACCTGCAGCCATGGGGCAGTGGGGAAGCCTACCAGGATGAATTCACTGACCAGAGTGATGTTTATCTCCAGCATGACTAAAAGCACTGAGAGAGATGGAAGTCTTCTGCAGCAACACCACAAATAGTGAAGATGGCTACTATGTCAGACCAGAGATGGAAGTAAGTTCATACATCAGCCTTCCCTGTGAATGAGACTCATGCAGTAATTTCTGTTAATAAGGACTCTTCTTCAAATGTGAAGCACATATTTTCATTAAAGTTTTTTAGTAAAAATCTCCCAGAATCAAAATGCACTTCTACTCCAACTCTCTCTTTCTCAACTGATGACAGTGATTGGAGTGTCATTATTTATGTCATTCCCAGCTCTTTTGTCAATGAACATAGATACATTTACCTCTCCCATGTTGATTCCAGTTCTCCATTTGATTAGGAACTCACTGCACAAATATTTATTCCTGCCTGAAAGGAAACATGGAAGATAGCATCCAGTCAGAGAAAGGTCCAAAAATTCAATATTTGGGTGATCCCTGGGCTTTGATCCAGCACGGTTTCTTCAAATTAGAGTCTGAGGAAATTTAAAAATTATAATAACTGTTGGAAAATTCCTTAATGACTCCTGCATTGACTTCATATAAAAATGCGAAGGCTTAGTTATCAAACATAGGAGGCACTTCATATTTTGATCCCCACCTATTTCTGCAGCCTCATCTCTTGTGACCCTCTAAATAATGTTCCATGGCAAAGGATTGAATCAGGAGGTGCTGAAATATGTATTCTTGGTACCACTGTCTCTTTTCCATAGCAGCACACATTGGCAGAACTTAGCACTTTTTGTTGGGTAGGAAAAGATTGTCCCTTACTCTCAATCTCCAATATACACTTTACTAATAGCAATAGTATTTAGTTTACTATTAAGGAGTACCTGCCCTAGTTCTTCAATGCCTTTGACCAAATGATTTTTGGGGGAGAAGAAACTGGTCTGGAAGCAGAGAGTATCTGGTTTTACCAATGATCTAGCCACAGTGGGAAGCAGCACCAATGCAGAGGACCCTACTCTTTAGGATATCTGTAACAATCCACAATTGCATCTTTGGCCACACAATTTACAATACATTCACCGCTGCACAAAATTTAATAGCACTGACTTTAGTGTTAGGACAATATTTCAGTCTTGTTTCCATCACATAGTAGTTGTGTCATACTTCAGAGATCACTTAATAATTACATACTTCTATGCTTTCTTCTATAAAATGGGAAAAAATATAATAAGGCCTACCTTAATGGAATGTGTTGTGAGAATTGAATGTAATAATGCATGGAAGGCACTTAACATAGGACTTGACCCAAAGTTATCTTCTGTAAGTATTATTATTATGTCACATTAGACTCATACACATTTACTTAATTATACATGCTCACATTTTCACTCACATGTATTTATAAACACACACAGTCATTCATTCTCTCTCTTTTACTAACTTTTCTTGCTATATTCTGGGGAATAAAATAAGCCAAGTTTCCTGAAGAATAGGATTATAGCATCTGTGAAAATTTCTTAAGTTATAGATCGCTCGTGACTTTTTCCTATTTGACTTCTTGATGAATTGCTTTTATTACTTAAGCACACCCCTGTTTCTATTATATTTTCCTCCACTTTTTTCAACAAATGATACTCCAGAGGTCTATGGTTTAAAACGTGTAGGAATACAGAATCATCTCATTTTATTGCCCTTGTTTTAAAACCAAAAGCACTGAGCTATGGGCTCTCTCTGATATCCTAGGTAAAAAAAAAAAAAAATCTTTTCATTATGCTATAGGACTGATTTTATAGTTCTGTATGTGCTTGTACTTAAGGGAAAATATCAACACTGACAGACTTCTATAACAAGAAATGTATTCTTTCTGCTTGTCCAACACCACCTAAAATATCCAGACCTCCTCACATTCCCCAAACTTTAAGTTAAGATGTACCAGATCTTCCTTTCCCATTTCATTTCCCAGCATACTCTTTTTCCTGTTTAAGAATGATACTTGCGGCCACTTTCCAAAGTCCTTCGTGATCTTTCTAGAAGTTTTCTTCGTGAATCAGTCAATTTCTCTTGGTTCTCCAACCACTTATCATGGTCCATCTGTCTTTATCCTAAAAAGTGAAAATTCTTCAGAAATTTAAACTGATCATGAGAAAGTGAACTGGTCTGCAGATTCTTATACTCTAAAGAACTATGTATGGTCCTTGTTTAGTCTACTTAGTAGGTATGGCAGCTCTAAGGCAAGAAGACAAGAGCAGATACAGGATAATATGTTCAGCACTTGCCTACCTGTTCCTGTGTCTTCTCCTCAGGGGCCAACTTATACTATGTCTGTCCTGGCTCTAGGGAAACACAGTGTGTACTGCCAAGACTATGTCCAGGAGACCTGGGAAGCTGAATCTTCATTCACGTATAAATTCTTGTTTAATCCTGGACCATGTTTATTTATATCTATGGGTATGGTGTGGTCCTTTTCACTTACTCCCATACACAAAATGATGTAATATCAAATTAATCAGAACCCAGGATAAGAAATGGTTTAAAGAAGTATGTTAAAGGTAATAGAGTCATTCATTCTTTATATAAAATATGCTTCTTGCTCCTACTGATCTCTCACTACATATAGGGCACTGTTTTGTACATTCTCTGGAAGAAAAATATGTATGTCCTGATCTCTGTCACCTAGTAACCTATAATGTTGCAAGTAAAATAAGAAGTGTACAGCGTAATTAATATAGAATGTGACATGTGCCATAAGAGAAGTGCAAACAAAATTCTCTGAAAATTCCAAAGAGGGAGAAATCCTTTCTGACTGAGGAACCTCAAAAAGATTTCATCAAATCAGTGTCATGCCAGACTCATGGAAAGAAGATAGTTTGGAAGTAATATTGTGGTAAATAATTTCGTTTCACCAATTTGAAGACTTGGTTTTCAATTTAGGTTTCACTTTTTTTAAACAATCGGCCTTATAAAATTATCTTTATTCCTTAGCTTATTCACCCATAAAATGAGATAACAATATTTCCTTGTCAATATCCTATCATTGATATTAAGATTAAAAGTTATATGGGGAGTGGGGTCAGCAAGATGGCAGAGTAGAAGATCCCAGCCTTTAGCCCTCGCAACAATTAGATAGCTATCCTCAAATGAAAATAGCTCTGGGAGAAGTCAGGTGTCCATTTAAAAAGGTGTAGTGGCCTGACACAGTGGTTCACACATGTAATCTCAGCACTTTAAGAGGGTGAAGCAGAAGCCTCACTTGAAGCCAGGGATTCAAGATCAGTCTGGGCAACATAGTGAGATGCCTATCTCTGCAAAAAAAATTTTTTTAAATAGCCTGGTCTAGTGGCAGGTGCCTGTAGTCCTAGCTACTCAACAGGCTGGGGCAGGAGGATTGCTGGAGCCCAGGAGTTTGAGGTTACAGTGAGCTATGATTGCACCACTGCACTCCAGCTTGGACAACAAAGAGAGGGCCCTGTCTCCAAAAAAAACAAAGAGGTGGTAACTTAGGGGAGCAAAAAACTTCAATAAGCTCTTAGCAGTTTAGAAATGTACAATACACTATTATTAAATATATTCATTATGCTCTGCAATGGATCTCAAAAATGAATACACATTCTTCTGCAGGGCACACAGAACAGTCTCCAAGATAGATCATATGTTCAGACATAAAACAAACCTTAACAAATTTAAAAAGATTAAAACCATATGAAGGTTGGGTGTGGTGGTTCACACCTGTAATCCTAGCACTGTGGGAGGCCAAGGTGGGCAAATTGCTTGTGCTCAGTAGTTTGAGGCTGGCCTGAGCAAGACACAGACCCCATCTCTAATAAAAATAGAAAAGTTATCTGGGCTTGGTGGTGCACACCTGTAGTACTAGCTACTCAGGAGGTTGAGGCAGGAGGATCACTTAAGGCTAGGATTTGAGGTTACAGTGAGCTATGATGATGCCACTGCACTCTACCTGGGGTAATAGAGCAAGACTCTGTAAAAAAAATCAAGCATCTTTTGTGACCAAAATAGTATTAAACTAGAGATCAATAACATGAGGAAAACTGAAAAACTGACAAATCTGTGGTTATTGAAGAACACACTGCTGAATATTTAATGGGTCAATGAAAGAATCAAAAAGAAAATAAAAAATATCTTGAGACAAGCAAAAAGAGAAGCACAGCATACCAAAATGTGTGGGATACAGCAAAAGCAATTCTAAAAGGGACGTTTATAGCAATGAGCACCTGTATGAAGAAAAAAGAAAGATCACAAATAAATAACCAACTTTATACCTCAAGGAATTAGAAAAAGAAGAAGAAACCAAACTTAAAGGCAGTAACAAAGATCAGAGCAGAAGTAAATGAAATAGAGATTAGGAAACAATAGGAAAGATCAAAGATACATAAAGTTGGTTTTGTCAAGAGCTAAAATTGACAAACCTTTCACTAGAATAAGATAAAAAGAGAGAATACTTAAATAAATAAATAATAAATGAAAGAGGAAACATTACAACTGATACCACAATACACAAAGGATCATAAGATTCTATTATGTACAATTATACTCAAACAAATTTGATAATTTGGAAAAAATAATGAATTCCTAGAAGCATACAACCTACCAAGACCAAATCATGTATAAGCAGAAAATCTGAAAAGACCAATAATGAGTAAAGAGATTGACTTGATAATTAAGAACATCCAAATAAAGAAAAAACCCAGGTGGCTTCATGGGTGAATTCTACCAAACCTTTAGGGAATAGTTAACACCATCTTGCACAAACTTTTCCAAAAAATGAAGAGGTGAGACTACTTTCAAACTCATTTTACAAGGCCAGCATTACCCTGATATCAAAGCTAGACAAGGAAACTGCAATAAAAGAAAATTACAGGCCACTATCCATGATGAGCATAGTTCCAAAAATCCTCAATAAAATACTATCAAACTGAGTCCAACAGCATGATAGAAAGATAATTCATCATAATTAAGTAGGTTTTATCCCAGGGATGAAAAGATGGCTCAACATACACAATTCAATAAATGTAATTCATCACATAAACAGAAGTAAAAACAAAAATCAAATGATCATCTCAATTGATGAAGAATAAGCATTTGAAAAAATCCAGCACCCATTCATGATAAAAATCCTTGAAAAACCAAGAATAGAAGGAACATACCCCAAAATAATAAAAGCTATATATGACCAACCCACACTTACCATGATACCACATGTGGAAAAGTCTAAAGCATTCATCATAAGAACTGGAACAAGACAAGGATGCCCACTGTCACCACTTAGATTCAACATAGCACTGGAATTTCTAGTCAGAGCAATCAGGCAAGAGAAAAAAATAAAAGCATCCATATTGGGAAAGAGGAGACCAAACTATCAATGTAACAAAAGGCATTTGTACCCCCTAAACCTAGTGAAATAAATATGATAAAACTCTCCACAAATTAAATATAGAAGGAATGCACTCAACATAATAAAGGCTTGTATGACAAGCCCACAACTAACATCATACTCAGTGGTGAAAAGTTGAAACCCTTTTTTGTAAGATCAGGAAAAGGAAAAGGGTGCTCACTCTTATCACTTCTATTCAACATAGTACTGAAAGTCCTAGCCAAAGCAATTAGGTAAGAAGAAAAGGGCATCCTAACTGAAAAAAAAGAAGTAAAATGTCTCTGTTTGAAGACAACTTGATCTTATGTACAGAAAACCCTAAGGACTTCACCATAAAAGTGGTAGAACTGATAACACAAATTCAGTAAAATTGATGGATAAAAAATCAGCATGCAAAAATCAGTTGTGTTTCTATATAATAACAGTAAACTATCAGAAAAAGAAATTAGGAAAATTATTCCATTAAAAATAGTATTAAAATTGAATAAAGTACTTAGGAATAAATTTAACCAAAGAGATAAAATATCTATGCACTAAAAACTATAAAACTTTGATGAAAGAAATCAAAGACACAAAAATTGGAAAGTTACCCTATGTTCAGAGATTGGAAGAATTAATCTTGTTAAAATATTCATATTACCCAAAGCAATCTACAGGTTCAATGTAATTCCTATCAAAATCCTATTACTATTTTTCACATAAAAGAAAAAAAATTCTGAAATTTATATGGAACCACAAAATATGCAAATAAATAAGGAACCACAAAGGATGCAAATAACTAAAGAAATCTCAAAGAAGAAAAACAAAGCTGGAGGCACCACACTGCCTGATTTCAAATGATATTACACAGCCACAGTAATCAAAATAATATGAAACTAGCAGGAGAACAGACACATAGACTAATGGAACAAAATAAAGAGCCCAGACATAAACCTACACATATATAGTCAACTATTATTCCATAAAGTTACCATGAATACACAATGGGGAAAGGATAGCCTCTTCAATAAATTAGGGTGTGAAAACTCAATGTCCTCATGTAGAGGAAAGAAATTGGATCCTTATCTTATACCATACACAAAAAATCAACACAAAATGAATTAAAGACTTAAAGATAAAACATGATATCCTAAAACTGCTAGAAGATAACAGAGGAAAAGCTCATGACATTGGTCTTGGCGATGATTTTTTAGATTTGACTCAAAAGCACAAGGAACAAAAGCAAAAATAAACAAGTAGGACTATATCAAACTAAAAGTTTCTGCATGGCATAGGAAACCACTAAGAAAAGGAAAAGGAAACCTACAGAATGAAAGATAATATTTACAAACCATGTATCTATAAAGGCATTAATATCCAAAATATATAAGGAACTCAAACAACTCAATAGCAGAAAAACAAATAACCTGAATTAAAAATAGGCAAAGGATCTCAGTAGACACTCCAAAGAAGACATAGAAATGGCTAACAGATATATAAAAGATGGTCAATGTCACTAGTCACCAGGGAAATGCAAATTGAAACCATAATGAAATATTACTTCACACTTACTAGTCTGGTTATTACATATAAATATTTTTTTTTAAATCAAGACATTCTCAGATACATATAAATATTTTTAATAAAGAAGATCAAAGCAAAACAAGTGTTGGCAAGAATGTGGAGTAAACAGAACCCTTGTATACTGTTCATGGGAATGTAAAATGGTACAGTCATTAGAGAAAACAGTATGGAAGTTCGAAAAATTAAAAATAGAACTACCATATGATTCAAGATTCCCACTTCTGGGTATATATCCAAAGGAAATAAAATCATTGCTTGAAAGATATACTTGCACTCCTATGTTTTATTGCAGCATTATTCACAATAGTTAAAAGATTGGAAAAACTTAAGTGTACATAAACAGATGACTAGATCCAGAAAATGTGATATAACTATACAACTGAATATTATCCACCCTTAAAAAAGAAGGAAGTTCTTTGAGAAATCTACATATTGTTTTCCATAGAGCTTGTACTAATTTTCAGTCCCACCAACATTATATAAGCATTCCTTTTTATCAGCATAATGCCAACATCTACTGTTTTTGGACTTTTTAATAAGAGCCAATGTAATTGGGATTAATGTGATAACTAATTGTGATTTGAATTTGCATTTCCCTGATAATTAGTGATGTTGAGCATTTTTTAATATGTTTATTGGTCATTTGTCTTTCTTTTTTAAAGAAGCTTTTGTTCATGTATTTTGCCCACTTTTTAATAGGGTTGTTTGTTTTTTTCTTGCTGATTTGCTTGAGTTCTTTGTAAATTCTGGATATTAGCCCTTTATCAGATGTGTAGCTTGTGAATATTTTCTTCCACTCTGCAGGTTGTCTATCTGCTCTATTGATTGTTTCCTTAGCTGTGCAGAAGCTTTATTTTTCTTATTTGTTAATTTTTTTAAATTTTTAATTTTTTTATTTCAGCATATTATGGGAGTACAAATGTTTAGGTTACAAGTATTGCCTTTGCCTCCCCAAGTCAGAGCATCAAGCATGTCCATCCACCAGACAGTGTGCACCACACTTATTAGGTGTGTATATGCCCATCCCCTCCTCTCTCCTCCCATCTGCCCAACTCCCAATGAATGTTATTACTATATGTGTACTTAAATGTTGCTCAGTTAATACCAATTTGCTGGTGAGTACATGCTTATTTTTCCATTCTTCTGATACTTCACTTAGTAGAATGGGCTCCAGCTCTATCCAGGATAACACAAGAGGTGTTATACCACCATTGATTTTTGTGGCTGAGTACAACTCCATTGTATACATATACCACATTTATTTATTTATTTATTTTTTATTTCAGCATATTATGGGGGTACAAATGTTTAGGTTACATATGTTGCCTTTCCTCCCCTTCCCCCCCCACCCCAGAGTCAGAAAGTCAAGCATGTCCATCCCCCAGACGGTGCGCATTGCACTCATTATGTGTATATATACCCATCCCCTCCTCCCCCCTCCCATCTGCCTGACGCCTGATAAATGTTATTCCTATATGTGCACTTAGGTGTTGATCAGTGAAACCAATTTGTTGGTGAGTACATGTGGTGCTTGTTTTTCTATTCTTGGGATACTTCACTTAGTAGAATGGGTTCCTGCTCTATCCTGGAAAATGCAAGAGGTGCTATATCACTGTTGTTTCTTATAGCTGAAAGGTACTCCATGGTATACACATACCACATTTTATTAATCCACTCATGTATTGATGAGCACTTGAGTTGTTTCCACATCTTTGCAATTGTGAATTGTGCTGCTATAAACATTCGAGTGCAGGTGTCTTTTTCATAAAGTGCCTTTTGTTCTTTTGGGTAGATGCCCAGTAATCCACTCATGTATTGATGGGCACTTGGGTTGTTTCCACATCTTTGCAATTGTGAATTGTGCTGCTACAAACATTCTAGTGCACATGTCTTTTATTTCAAAATATTACGGCATACATATATTTAGGTTACATATACTGCCTTTGTATCACCTCAGTCAGAGCTGCAGCATGCATATCCCCATACAGTTTGCAATGCACCCATTAGGTGTGAATTTACTCATCCCTTCCTCCCCTCTGCAACCTGTCCAGCCCCTGATGAATGTTACTTCAATATATGCACATAAGTGTTGATAGTTTAATCAAATCCCATTTATTAGTTTTTGTTGTTACCATGATTGTCATTGGGGTCTTAATCATAAATTCTTTGCCTAAAATTAGACCTAACATTTGATCCAGCAATCCCACTATTAGATATTTACCCAAAGGAAAAGATGACTTTTCATCATAGAGACCCTGCACTTGAATGTTTATTGCAGCACAGTTCACAATCGCAAAGATGTGGAATTCACCCAAGTGCCCCTAAGTTCAGAGTGGATTAATAAAATGTGGCACATGTATACCATGGAGTACTACTCAGCCATAAAATAGATGAATCGATACTTTTTGCAATTTGGATGGAGCTACAGACCATTCTCTTACGTAAAGTACCTCTAGAATAAAAAAAACAACCACCACAGGTACTCACTACTACGTTGGAACTAAGCGATGCGCACATATATGCACAGAGGGAATTAAAACTCAGTGGAAATCAACCAGGGAGAGGAAAGAAGGGGGAGGAGGAAAAGCCTACCTAATGGGTACAATGAACACTATTTAGGTGATGGGCACACCTATAGCTGCGACTCAAGCATTACAAAAGTGATCCATGTGACCTAAAACATTTGTACCCCCTTAATAATTTGCAATAATAAAAGGAAATTCTTTCATTTACAATGACGTATATCAACCTGGGGGACTTATGCTAAGTGAAATAAGGCAGACACAAAAATACAAATACTTATGTGTAGATGCTTCATAAAAGTCAAATTCATAGTAACAGAGAATAGAATGGTGGTTGCCAGGGGTTGGGTAAGTGGAGAATGGGAAATATTAGTCAAAGGGCTAAAAACTTTCAGTTTTAAGATGAATAATTTGTGAGGATCTAGCGTATGGCATGGTGAAGACAGTTAATAATAATGTATTACGTATTTGAAACTTGCTACCTGAGCAGATCTCCACTATCCTTACCACCCCACTACAAGGTAACTATGTAAAGTTATAGTGCAACCTTTGTGAAAAAGAATTGAGATTCCTCAAACAACTAGAAATAGAAATACCATTTGACCCAGCAATAGCATTGTTGGGCATCTATCCAAAAGAACATAAGTCACTCTATTATAAAGACATCTGCACCCGAATGTTTATAGCAGCAGAACTCACTATTCCATGGACATGGAAACTACCCAAGTGCCCGTCAATTCATGAATGGATAACTAAAATGTGGTATATACTCACAATGGAATATTACTCAATCCTAAGAGACGATAGTGAACTAGCACTGTTTATGCTATCGTGGATTAAGCTTAAGCCTGTAATACAAAGCGAGACGACACAAGACCTGGAAAATGGGCTACACATCTACTCGCCATCAAATTAGTACTGACAGACTAAAACTATGGTGCTCAAATAAGTGTAGTGTTCAACAGGGATCTGGGGGGGGGGAGAGACCCACATCTTAAGGATGTGATGAGCATTGTAGGGGGGAAAGGATTACCTCTATCCCTTTTTAGGGAGAGGCAAAGAAACACACTGTAACCAAAATGTCTAAAAAAAAAATTTTTGTTAATGGGAGGTGAACAGGTGGAAGGGGGGAGAAGGGGAAGGGTACGCACTTTCATGGTGGGTGCAGGGCGCACCACTTGAAGACTGGACACGCTTGAAGCTCTGGCAGAGCGGGATGGGAGGGGGGCGGGGCAAGATATGTAACCCTGACAATATTTGTACCCACAGAATTTGGGGGAAAAAATGTTATAGATATGTTAATTAGGTTGCTTAGGGTAATCATTTCACAATGTAAACATATATCAAATTATGTTTTACACCTTAAATACACACAATTTTTATTTGTCAATCACACCTCAATAAATCTGGGGGGTTGCGAAGAAAACTATGGGTAAATAAGAATAAACATGAAAAAATTCTAAAATCAGTTCTAAAACTACTTTGTGATAACTACACAAATGTAATATATTACTTGTGCTGGAATATAAACTACACCCATGATTTGATCAGTAGAAATGGGACCGGGGTATGGGGGACTGTCAGTGTAGAGAGACTAGCACATAAAAAGATATAGAGGATGGACAGTAAAAGGTGAGGCCATAGAATAATAAGGCCTCCTCAATGACTACAGGTCCCGCCACTGCCTTGGACTCCAGGAAGCATTCATTCATTTAATGAACATTTGTGAAGTGTACACTGTGTGCTAACAACAGGGTAAAGTGACAGGCCCTTCTGTCTGTCAAGTTGTCCACAGCCTAGTGATCTCTCCGTCTCTGCTACTAATTGCGCTTCAAGTAACCATAAAATCTAGAATTGACTGCTAGAAGTTTTACAAGAATGAAGGCTTAGGTGATACAGTTGTGTCTTGGTGAGTAGCCAAAGGTGGCTAGAAGGAGATGAAGCAAAGGCCTGAAAATGAGAAATCTTAGAAAACCTTCTCCAGTCCTTGAGGATTTGAAGGCTATGTGTGATTGACATTAATCACTCAGCCATATTCTTTGTCTAAAGGTAATATGTGAGTTGGCACTAATTCTGGGAAGGTTGGGACCATTGGTTTCCATAAAATGAGACTATGGAACATGAAAATCAGGGAAGGCAATCTTTCCCCAAGGAATGAATCTAAGAGAAAA
>VSMD01130326.1:0-78179 GCA_008750895.1 Mirza zaza | reverse complement strand
TATATATATATATATATATATATATATATATATATAGTTTCCCTCAATAAATATAAACTCCATGAGGATAGAGACTTTTTTTTGTTCGCTGCTCTAATTCTTCATGGCTAGAATAGCATCAGCTCAAAGTAAGCACATACAAACATGCTTTGAATGAAGCCAACTGTGATTTATTTCAAGCTTGTATTGCTCAGCTTTTGCTTAAAAAATTCCATGTAACAAATAACACCCCCAAAATCCCAGTGAGTTACCATGACAAACATTTATTAATAAATCTAGGTAGGCTGTGCTTAGGTGCCAGTTCGCTCCTTCAGTCTCTGATTTCAACAGCCAGGCTGCAGAAATAGAGTCTTTTTAGTGCATGTTCTTCCCATGGGAGAAAGAGTAGATACGCAAGAAGAAAGTCAAATCATACACACACACACACACACACACACACACACACACACACACACACACACGCTTTTAAAACCTTCTCTCAGACGTGCCATATGCCATGTTCAATCACATTCCATAGCCAGGTGTGGTGCTGCATGACTGCAGTTCTAGCTACTCAGGAGGCTGAGGAGGGAGGATCGCTTGAGCCCAGAAGTTGGAAGCTTCAGTGAGCTATGATCACACCATTGCACTCCAGCCTGGGTAACACAGTGAGACTCTATCTATAAAAAATCCCAAGAAAGCAATGACTACAAAAACTACAGTCACATTTCATTGACCAATGCAGATCACATGTCCACGTTCAACTTTAATAAGGTGAGAAATATATTAATACTTCTCCCATGGAGAAGGGAAGGAAACACAGTATCTAGGTTAAACAAACATACAACCTGCTGACAGGCTCCTCACCACCTAGGAATTCCTTTGGCAGGGCTTCCTGAGAGTAGACTCTTAGTTCTAAGTCTAGGTTTCATTTGCCTATCCCCAGAGCTTCCTAACCTGCAAACTCTGGCTTGATTTTATTCTCTTTCTCTCTCTTTACCCCCTACCCTCAGAGAATAGAATCTCAAGTGGGACTACATTTCTGGCAGCTTTGAATGGTTTGATGTTTCTCTCTTTACAATCAGTTGTAGGTCTCAGGGCTGAGGAGCAATTGAACCATCCTCCATCCTTCACCCTCATGCATTCAAAGATGTGGCTGTGGCACCATCAGAAGTGGGTAGATCTCCTCCTCCTCCCAGCACCTATAACTAAATAAGCCACATTTGAATGAGCTATTCATATCATTTGGCTCCCTGTTATAGACATAGTTTCTTTCTCTTTTCAGAGTTTTGTGTTTTATGTCATAGAGCCAAAACGGCTGAGTCATCTCAGATGCAGAGAGGAAGAACTTAAAGACTGTCCAATGCATGGGCAAAGGAAGCTTCGGATGGATGAAATTTGAGGGCCAACGCCAAGATTTGGAAATGGATAGGGGATGGACATACATACTGCAAAATCAGAGGCTTATGCCTCACTCCTCACAGAGCTCAGGGACAGCTAGAGCAGCCCAGGAACTGGTAACAAAGTCACCCATCCTCAAAGACAAAGGCAAAGCGCCTGCAGTCTGTTACTGTTGTGAGCCGAGCGTCAGAGAGACCCTCCCCTTCACTGTGTCTTAACTGCATAAGACCCTTAAGATCCTCATATGACATATGTGGGGGAAGTCCCAAGAATGTCTGAGATCGAATTTCCTACCAGCCCAAAAGTAAGGAGGTCTCCGAGGAGATAAACTTTTGTTCAAAGAGACAAACCAGGATGACATTTCTTACGTTCCATGTTACAGGGTGAACAAAATGTACCTGCAGCACATAGGTAAGGCTTTGGAATGCCATTCATTAGGCACTCATAACTTCCCACACTCTTCTCATATCTACAAAGACCGAACCTCCAGCATTGCATCTTCTGCTGTCAACCCCAACACCATCATTAGCCTGGTACTGGGCTATAGGTTTTACCTTTCTGATTGATCCTCACACTGTCCCCTAGAGCATCATGTGCATAAAGTTTCTGCTTTCAGCCAACCCAGATAACCAGTTCACCTCACCAAGACTGACTTCAGGATCTCTTTATCACATTCAGCCATTCATTTCTACCTGGCTTGTCTTAGCCTTCTGGTAGGACATAGGGCAGCCACACAAACTTTCTTTTATAGGTTATTAGGTACATAAAATTGTCAAATATATTTGAAAACCTAGATGAGAATAAAAAATAAATTTAAAAAAAGAGAGAAAATGTGAGTATCAGAACTCCCCCGGCACATAAAATCAATCAAATGTTCAAATGGAGAACCGTATCCCCAAATTCATTTTAGTGGGTATATTACCTGTGACAAAACAAGACATATTTGGATATATTTAGTTGAGGCTAAGGAGAAAAATATCTTAAACATCTCCATTGAGCATAGGCCAGTACAAGGAAATTTATAATATAGCATCAAATGTTATTAATTGAATGTGTATAAAACACATATATAATGAGTTATTTAAATTATTTCACCTCAAGCTTGTTTGTTTGGTTTTTCTGAAAAGTTTTAAATTTCAGGATTTATTCTCTCTGAGGGTTTTGAAGAGTCAAACCCTCTTGACTGGGAGATATTGCTGGAAGTCAGAGAGGAGCCCAGCCTTCAGAGTTTGCTTCCCAAATGAGTCCACATTCTGACAATTTATCTCTTAATAGATGAATGTCTCTGAGCAAGTCACTTCACCATCTGTCTTCATCTCTCGCATGACAACAATAGTAATAGTATTAATACATGGGGTAATGAAATCATTAAACAAATTAATTTCTAGTACTTGGCACTTCATTTGGCATTATCTTCTACTAATCATAATAAGGTGAAATAATAACACTTTTTTCAATTTAAAGTCATTGAAGACTATATTCATTGAGATGCTTGAATATAAGCAATGAAAACCCCAATCAAGCCTAAGCAAAAAAAAGTGGTTTATTGGCTCCTATAATTAGAAAGGTTGTAGGTGTATATGAATTCAGGGCCAGGAGATGAAAAGAGGCCATTGTTCTCATCTGTATCCTCATCCTCATCATCCTCTTAATTCTTCTTTCTCTTTCTCAGACCCCCTCCTCTCCCAACTCCCTTGCTCCCTTCCTTTGTTCTTTGTATCACTATTTCTTTTTACCCATAAGCCTGATACTTCAGTATAGTCTCTTCATACAACTGGAAATATGATTGTTGCCAGCAAAACCCCTACCCTCAAATGTATGATGCAGAAGGGAAAGATTCCTTTGTATCCCCATACAGATTCCTCATTTCATGGAAGAGCCTGCTTGAGTCAGATGCTCACCATGTGTACCCATCTCTGAATTCAGGAAAATAATGCAACACGATGTGCATGCAAGAGGAGCATGAAGGATAGTCCCTGGAGAACCCAATGGGGTGGGCAGATTCAGCTGTCAATGGAACAAGACGAACACAAACAACAGATATCCCCTGAAAGTGCCTATGTACATAGAGATCATTACTACACTGTATTTCCTGTGACCAGTAAGAATTTCTACCCATGACGATCATCAGTGACTTTGGCGCAGGAACTGTCCACCTCTTCTATATAACCAATTGATATGAACCTCAGCTTCAAGTCCCTGAATGTCTCAAGTTTTGAGGAACCCTAGATTGCATTCTATTTCCATAAAGTTGGGAGGAACCTAATATGCATGACATACTGCTATTTGATTGTCAGCATTGATCTCTATAGAGCATTATTGCTTAAGACTAATAGAATATTACTTTCCTCTCTTCATTTCCCTGTGCTTTAGCCACCACGGGAATTACATAAACTTAACAATTATAATTTTTAAGTACATTAAAATATTAAATGCAAAGTGAGTTAGGTTATAGTGCAAGTGTTATGGTGAGAAAGTTATTTTTAAAATGCCACAGTTACTCCCACACAGTGGGACTCTAATAAATATTTAATAATGATTATATTAGTTTACTTTCTATAATTTTTTTTGCCATTAAAATGTGTTCTACCTTCTGGAGGAAAATGACAAGCGATGCCTTCTTGTGAGTTTGTAAGGGGGGTTAAGGTATTGGAACAGTATGCCATTAGGGTGAATGCAAAGGGCATTTTTCTAGCCAGAACAAAGTAGCTCAGAAATTTGTACTTCTAAATTCCCGATTTAATCACATATACGTGTATATGTAGGGACCTCAGGATTCAGCCAGTGGCATCCACTGCCGTTTTATTCCCATTGCTCCTGGTGTTATAGATTTTGAATAGTCAATGAACAAACCAATTCACCAAGCGTTTTCACAGTGCCCCAGTGAACAAATGAAAGTGTCAGACAATGTGAGTTCTGCAGAGATGAAATGGTGAGAGCTCCTGGTTTGCGGAGAAGGAAAGATTTTTGCAGATTATGAAAAATTTTCCATGTTTTGTGTATGCATGAGTTTGGGTTTTATAAAAGCTAGCATTCATACAACACACAGAAATCATGTTTTCTGAGACGCACTAAAAAATATTCATTTAAATCAAATAATGTTCTCTTCTGAACTTATTCACTTGGTGAGAACAACAAATTCTGATGCAATGTGTTAGATAATCAATCCATTAAATTCCTCAACCATAAAACACCTAATGTTCCATTGTACTTTGGCGCTAACTTGCACAGACAAGTCGTCAGTTTCTATTTTCTTCATATTTTAATAGCCACGTAACTGACATTCTGAAAAACAACAAGTACTAGAAATTACAAATGGTCAGAGACACAAGGAAAAATGGAGAGCTCTTTCATACTTTATCAAGCATTAGCTACTGCTACCTATTTTTTTTCCCCACTAATCGTAGATGTGTGATGTACTATTCTGTTTCACTTATTGCAATTCCCAGAGTAACATGCTTGTGGTATGTATTATCGGCCTCATGTTTCTGGTCATTAAACTTTCTCAGATGCTGGTTAGTGGAAGATCTGAAACCAGATCTGGTCTTCTCATCCCTAAATCCCATGTATTTGAAGCATTTGGAGTGTTTAAAAAGCCTTACATAGTTCTCTTACATCGGGTCACACAAGATGTGTATGGAACTACCCAAGGCAAGAATGACAATGGCAAACAGTGGCCGGTGTCAGGAGCTTTACACATCATTTCAGAATGTTAGTGAAGGGTAAGCCATCAAGGATCTAAGCATCAATGTGGTCCCCTGTGTGTCTTAGAAACAGCACTCTGACGATTAGCCAGTGGACAACGCAGATTAGACAGAGGGGAGGAAAAAATGAATGTAGGAAGATCAGCAAGGAGGCATTTTTCAAAATCACAGACTACAATATAGATGGAGAAGACAAGGGATTTAAAATTTATCTGGGAAGTAAACACTACTGGACTTATTGAACAACTGGGTGTGGACCTGGGGGGACTTAGGCATGCTGAAAAAGCAATCATATCAATATATCTGGTTGATAACGATACCTGGAAGCTCTCCTGTATCATTTTGTTATCTCATCCCTTGTCAGGAATTCTGAAAGCTGGTGTTATCTGTGAGAGAGCATATTTATGTAGCAATAAAGAGAAGCCTACTGCAACCAGAGTGTGCATGAGAATGCAGACTGCCCTCTTTCTTATGGAGAGAAAAAAATGAAACCTACCCATAGGTTTAAAAAAGAAAAAGTAGGGAAAATTCTGCCTTATTGTTTAAGAAATAATTTATTATCAGCCCAAATAGAGCTACCAATTCAAATTTGGGGGTGTGGAAGTTACCTATATATTACACTCGTAGTCAAAAACTCAGAACTTAATATTCAGCAATAGTAATGCTATTTATAGCCAAATTGTTTGTGGCAGAACTATTAGGTTACTTTATATGGATTAACATATTTAATAATAATTGCAATAATTCTATGAGGTAGGTACTATTATCAGCATTATTATTATGGATAAAACCAACTAATCTCACACAAAAAAAATCTTGCCACAAAAAATTGCTTATCAAGGAACAATTTAGCATTGTGAACTCAGACTTAAGGTATGACTGAAAATGAGACTGTTAACCTTAGACGACATGCAGATAAAAGGAACAGAAGGTGAGGAAACTTAAGTGTTAAGTTTATTCTATTTCAAACTTCCGGTATTACAAGATGACGATGACTCTACAATTTGGGATCTTGGGTTTCTGATACGAGAAATGAAAAATTATGCAAAATACTCTTCAAAACTTTCATTTTTAATTTTTAAGATTCTGTGGTTTAATGGAACTATATTTTGCTAGTCCAGGCTGGTCATTTGCTAGTCCAGGCTGAAACTTCTCATGTCTACATCCATTTCACACTATGTTGATAATGTGTAACACCCTGTTTCACTGAAACAAAATTGAGCCTCAGAATCCTTCTCAACACACAGCTTCAGTAGCCATTACTAACAGACTAGAGTTGCCACATAAGATGAAACTTACAGTCTATCCAAGTGGCACAATATCTATCCTACTGAAAAAGAAACAAACACCTTTCCACAAAGGGATATCATTCATGTATACCTGAAACTTTAAATGTTTCTGCAAAGTTCTAAAGACCACCAGCTGCAGCAAGCCATGAAGCAGTGCTAGGAAAAAGTGAGTAGTTTCTGCAATTCTCTCTCTACATGTAACTCACTCAACACCCTTTGTCCTGACTCTGTTAGAAGATAAAGACCTGAGAAAATTCTCTGTTGAGAAAATCTCATTCAGAGGCTGATGAACTATTTTTAGTATCAGGGGAATTAATAATAACGTTACCTAGGCAGTAGGTGTTAGATGAAAAAGGAAGCCAGTGTTTGAGCGTGTTAATGGGTCAACAGACAGACCTCAGGATCCACCAGCCAGCACATCTGGGCCTGCTGTTTCTCTCATAAGCCCTAAAGCCAAGGAAAGAAAGATCACACCCTCATTTGTTCTCTGAGCTCAAACCAGGTAGTGTAGGGCATGAAACAATCTAGAAATAGAAGGTAGATAAATAAGGATTCATTAAGTGGCTGTGCTATCTGTTACTAGCTCTCGAGAGCTACAGAGGTGCCTTCCAACTGGCAAACACAGTAAATGAGCTGATCTTCTGAGAAGGAAGCTAACCATGGCTCTCTGAAGGACTCATGGTGATTTAGACCTCGGGCTCTTTGGGCAGTAGGACTTGGTTGTTACCTGGTTGAGAGGAATAACTTCTGCAAAGGCAGAGTGTGTCCATCCAAAACAGTGGAAGGAAGCGATCTGCCAAGGATACCTGGAAAATGTGGGTCACAGAGACACGTGCTGGCAGGGTCTGTGCAAAGATGTCTGGAAGAGAAGGAACCTTAATTGGCCAGTGATCCTTTAAGATTTAGGAGGTCAGAAGAGCAATTCTAGAATTCAGTAGGCCTCTTCAAATGCATTCAAATAACATCTTCCAAGGATATGGAAATGTCCTTAAATCCCCAAATGATCTCTTTCTTTCTTTCTCTTTTTTTTTTTTTTTTTTTTTTTAAGCCCAGAACTGTACATTTCAAAGTAGGAGCTTTAAAACCAAAATATCTAATCATGAATAAAAGGCTATAGCTCAGCTCTTGAAGAATTGCCCTGACTGGGTTGTTCTAGCAGTAAGAACAAATTCTTTTCATCAATACCCCTGTCAAAAACCCAACGCTTTATGCTGAGGAGGGCAGGAGCACTTTGAATCCCAGGGGAAACTTTCCTGACTTTAATTTTTAATTAAATCTCTTCTTGCCAGCAATAATGTAGTTTAGGGAAAGGTCACCCACAGAAATCGTGATTTTAAGTGGAGCCAAGAGAATGAGGATAGGAAATGTTTAAACTCGTCTCTGATTTCCTACAATACTTTTAGAGAGTGATGCAGTATTTAGTTGAAAGATGTCAACATTTATTGAGTGCCTACTGTGTCCCAAATACTGTGTCAAGTGTCTAATATGTTTAATCATTTATTATAATTTGAAAACCCCCATGAGGTAGATCCTAGTTTTATCTGATTTTACAGGTGATGGACTTAAATTTGGGTTGTATTAAGTACTATAAAGACCTAGAAAGGAAAAAGCCTAGGAGTTAAACCCCAGATTTAGAAATTCAGTGCCCACTTTTTCAGGTACAATGTTTCTCAGTAAAGGAAACTTAGAAAAAGCACAATACAAATAGGTACATCCAGAATCTGTTGGTAATAAATTTAATTACTTAATTAATTCCCTATGAAATATTATAATCATCCTTGCCCCTATAAGTAGGAAATTATAATGCATGGGATTAATATAATTCTTATTTTTACTAATATTTGATAGGTACTATTTTCTTAGTAAATTTATTGGTTTTGAGCATGTATGCATATACGAATGTACAATGTTTGCTTCTAAAACAAGAGAGCCTGACACTCTTCTCCTTAAATGCCCATTCAAATTAGCTATGAAGAAAAAAGATTATATAGTGATAAATTCATGCTTGCTTGCTTGCTTTCTTTCTTTCTTTCTTTCTTTTTCTTTCAATTCCAATAGTAGTATTATTAGTTAACAAAGCAGCACAAGTAAATTATATTTTGATTTGCAAAATAAATACAATTAAATTTCATTTATTTTTTCAAAATGCAGAGAAACTTCAGATTACTACGGATGCCATTTTTAAGTTTCTAAGTAGGTGGCAACCAACCATCCATTTATAAGGAAAATTATTTTTTCTCTGGGGCAGAACTACATAGCTCTTGTAGAAACATATACATGAAATTCCAAAAGAAAGTAAAATGCTTATGGAACTTAGGAAAAGGGGCTGCGTAATTATCATGTGATTGTAACAGTTTTGGAGCACTCAGTCACCCAGTAAACACTTAATATATTAATAGGATCCCCATTGTCCCTACTCCAACAGGGAGCTCCATGTGCTTTGCTTTTATAAACCAAACGGATCACAGTTATCCTTGGGAAACGGAGCAACAATGCCTGAGATTCCTATAATGCTTTCATATTTTTAAGAGTCTACTGTTTCATTAGTTCTTACAAAAACCCTAGGAAGAGTAATAATTGTCCTTCTCTAGAGAATAAAACAGAGGCCCAGGGACTCGCATTGACTGTCCGATTTGACTCTGATAGTCAGTGGCAGAATGTTGACTCGCAATATCCACATTCTCTGTTACCAAGTCTAGTGCTGCAGCATCATACCAAAACTGCCCACAGAGAGCCCCGACAGCTTAAATACTAGTGTTGGGCCATAATTCTGTATATTGCTTACTCACTTGCTAAGCAAACGAGTTAGTGCCCACTATATTTCTAGAAGAGTGCTGGAAACTAGCAATGCTACATTGAGCAAAAACTGTCACCGTCTCAAGATTCAGGTGGGTATTGAACAATACAACCCTAAAACTGTATGTGTAGAAATGGCCTGATCATGGAAAGATGGTCAGGTAAGAAGCTGACCAAATGTTCACGGAAGATGTTTCTAAGGAACAAAGAAGAACAAAGAACTTAGTGTAGATCTCAAGAATGAATAGGGATGAACTTTAGTGTCTGTATGGATCAGCATGAACTAGGGCAGAGGTGTGCATGTGCAAACACACCATCATACACGTAATATGAGCAAGGAAGGAGAAGCAGTTGGAGCTGAGACTATAACTGGTCCTTAGGCTGTTTAGATTTAGCACGCCTCTAAACTCAGTGGCAGGAAACTGAAAGATGTTACCAGCTTGGTCAGAGAAAGGGTGATGTGACTTCATGATAGCCTAGCTATCTCAAGAAAACCCTACCAAGTTGAGCTCCTCTGAACATAGCAAATGGCATCTCCATCATATTCTCAACTAAAATTTGCACTGTAAAGTTAAACATTACTGGATCAATTATCAATTCCCTCTCTCCCCCTTTTATTAACAAGGACCTAGTGTTCTGGTCCCAAAAGACTAGGGTGAGGCCACAGTAATTATTATCAGCCCCTAAAATTAGGGGGATAAGAGATAGTGCAAAATTTCAAGAGTGGAGATAATTGGAGCAAAGCTTGAGTCCTCGCACTTCACCTTCAGGCAAGGAAACCAAGGGTCAAGAGGTGAGTTATCAGAATTCACAGCCCAAATGGGAGCCAGAAGGGGGTGATTTCTTTGGCTGTCTTAGTGTTTTTCATTCCTAGGGAGACATGAGCAAATTTCCAGGGGGCCAATCTCCCCTCCTCATTCTGTACTCTATGCAACCAAGATGATATGGTACCTTTGGATAACAAAGAGCAGCAGCTCTCATACAACTGGCAAATATCCATTGCAAAAGCAGTGGGAAAATTAAATGTAGGAGGCACGCATGCATTTGTGTATTTTCCATATCAGAAAATGACCTTGTTAACTGTCATCTTCCCACTGAGGCATCTCCCTCAGCACAACATATATTAAATTTATGGGTACAAGGTATAAATATAGTCACTAACCATTCATTCAGCCGGCTTGTCTTAATCACTTGTGTGCATCACACCATAATTCAATTAAATTCAATTCGCTTTTACGAGTATCTGGAAGCCAGCAATAGAAAAGAACACCAGATGCAATTTTGAATCATGGTTTTGATACTTTCTGACTGTGGTGTTGGTGAAACGTGTAACCCCTCCTAAGTTCTATTTTCATCATCAGTAAAAAGGACAATAATACATCATAATGACCTAACTGTGTATGGGAAAGAGTAAATGAAATCATGCAATGCCCAGTGCCTGGCACAGAAGTGCTTAATAAATGTTCTCTAATGCATGAGTAACTGAAAAAACCTTCTGGGATTTTCTTTTTCCTTTTAGTGATTCTCTCAGGTTTTGAACAGAATACTTTGGTTATTTCTCTACTTGGGAATCTGCGCTAATCAGAACGCATCTATTCCTCGAGTGCCACAAAACGATTCTATTGCTATTAAATGACCTTGGGGACTAGGAATTGGAGCTGAAAGGCTGGGCTCTGTTGTGCCAGGTGCTAGAACACCATCCCAAACAGACAGGAGACAATGACAACAACAACGCTACTTTCTAGGGTGCTGGTAGATTCTGCTAGAGCGATTACATTTTCACCACGAAATGAAATTGGCTTTTTCCCTCTGTTCCTGCTCCATGTGGTTTGGCCCATCAGTGAATTGCTAACTAGCTGCCCAGTGGCCTGGGACTGTTCTGTGAACCCAGAACTCAGCTCAGCTGGGGAAGAAGTGGTGTCTAATTACATTAGTCCTGACTGCCAATGGCAGCATGGCAGAATCCGTGAGCTGCTGGGAGAACCATGTGTGTGTCATATCTCATCGACCGTATGGTGCTTGCCACGTGGGTTGGTTTCTGGTGGGAGCCCTTGAAATGGGGGAAAGGCTCATATTTAACTACTGTGCTTGCTGACTGAGCGACATAATCTCCTTATGCTTTTGAAGATGAAGAATTCTACTGCATCATGGTATACACACACACACACACACGTGCACACACAAAAGTATAGGTGCCCTGTGTACTTTATAATATAATGGACTTTGTAAAAAATCTACAGACTGGTACAATAGAGAAGACATAGGGTTCAGAATCAGTTAGATTTGGGATGATCCTAAACTCAATCCTTTGCTAACTCTACTTCTTTAAGGAAGTCATCTCCCCTCTCAGAACCAGACCTAAGGTGGTGTAAAGGAAGCATGAAATTTAAGGAGGCAAGCAGGACCCTGATTGTGTTCTTAACTTTGGTGCCCTAAGTGTCTTCCTTGCTTCACTCTCATGTTGGCTCTGCCTCTGGGCCTCAAAATCTCATGAACGGAGACATTTAAAGCACCTATTGCAGTGCACAGCAGACACCTGTGCAAGACTGTCTTTGACCAGCAACTGTCACTAACACGAGAGGCAGGTGCAGCCAGAACCACATCCAGATGGTACACCTGACTCCCTTCCATGGTGGGGTGGGTGCAAACCTTCTCTTGCCTGTAGATGGCTCTTCTACTAGCAGCGTGTTTCCCTCTCATTGGTAGCTCTACCTTGCATTGTATGCTTGGGGCTCTAATACTGCAGATCTGGCTGAAGAGTGGGGACTTCTCTGCTTATTTTCTTCACTCCAAAGCAAACTCTTACAGTCTTTAAGAGTGAAGGGTGTGCTGGGCGCAAAACTAGGGGAAGATATTATAGAAAGTTGACCTTGTTTGAGAAAGTACAGCTAGACAGAGGGGCAAGAACTTCCCAGGAATTAGTTAAATATGGGAATAGCATATTCTGCACAATGTGAGTGATGAGAAAATTGTTGAAAAGGTTGATTTGGGTCCTTTATTTAAGTTACTATTTATTAATCGCATGTATTTTACTGCCTTAATTCTTACTGAAATCACATAACATGGGCAAGTGTTACTTTTCCCAAATTAGACGGTAAGATAGATTTAGGGAAGTTAAGCAATTCTCCCAAGAACAAGAAAATAGTGCACAGTCAAGCTGGGATTCTAACCCAGGCCTGTCCCAATGACTGTCCTCTTTATGCAACATTCTCTTATCCCCTATAGTACCTTTGGTTCCAGGCAAACTAATTTGGATATTGGACTTAGCAAACATACTTTTAATCCTTCTGATCTTGACCCTGTTTTAAAATCACTTCTTTCTTTCTTTTTTATTTTTTCTTTAGTTTTTTTTTTATTTCTTTTATTTATTTTATAGTGGTCTCAGTCTCTGGATGAATTCATTTTTTTATCTTTGATGTTCTCTCTGAAGTGGCTTCATTTGTCCAATTTCCTTGGAAAATAATAATTGATAACTCAGCATGCATAGTGTTCCAGGCACATTTCCAAGAGCTTTACTTCCTTGTATGGAGTCATTTAAACCTCAAAGAGCCTTACAAAGTAGGTACCATTATTATCCCCATCTTACAAATGAGGAAGCAGAGTTCCCAAGTGGTTAAGAAATTGGTCTATGACTGCATAGGATAGTTGAGTCTCACCCAGATCTTTGTAACTATACCCTCTGCAGTGATGTTACTTGTAGTGCATGAGCTCCCTTTGCAGATGAAATGATGATACCCACAAGAAGCCCCTGGACTGCATGGATAGCCCAGAGGTGGTAGGTGAAACCCACCAGAAGGTCATTGTTAGAACTCAGACGTGAAGGTTATCAAATACGAATGAAAATAATCAGTTGCCGCTGTATCACTTTGCACCTAAAATACATTAAAAACCATCAGTCTAGGTGCTGTTTTACCTTCTCTTCTGTGCTGGATTTTACAAGCCTGACCTTAGACACACACTCTGCCTGCATGCCTTTGACCTACACCTGGCCCCTATTTGAGTGGGCACATCTTCAACATTAATTGCCTGAATGATTCCAACCGAAGAACGGCAGATGAATTTAAGCAGCCAACCATCCAACAAAGAAATTTCCATTAATATTCACAGAACTTAGAGTGCAGCAGAGCAGAGAGTCAAATTGATGCTGGTTTTAATCTTGTGGTGAATACATTCCTATGCTTCTTGGTGGGAAGTGGGGAACAGAGATAATTCCTTGCTATGACCAAAACACAGTGAGGGCCCCTGCTCTGGTGGGTTCACAGCCAAGTCTGTCCCTAATATGCCCTTCAGATTAAGATAAAGGGCTTACACTTCTTTAAGTGCCATGGATATACCTACATGTGGCTAGAGTATCTGCATAGAAGGTGAAAAATGTATTGCTTTTTCCAGAGATGTTCTTCTTGCTGGGCATATACAAGTCTCTATATCTTCAAATATTTGATACCAAATAGTAAAGGAAAAAGCCAGGTGATAAACTGCATTTTTCCTTTCACAGCTATGTATTTTTGTGGGGTATATCAAATCGTGTCCTATGGGGATCTGTTTCTGGTTTGAATGAATGAAACATCCCATAAGCTCTATTCTCTAGCAAATTGGAAAATAACCATACACTATGCAGTCTCTAGGCTAGGTATTGTGTCCCACCTTGCCATGAAAAAGATAGGTTTATTATTTGGCAGAAAGAATAGATATTGTGTATGGGCTGGGAGGAGAGAGAGAGTCATTTCTTTTTCATGTGTAGAAGAAATTTTGAAATACATGAGAAAAGGAATGGAGCATTTTGGAAAGATCAATTTGGACTTAGGAGTCACACAGATCTTCCATTTACTAGCTGTGTGACCACAATAAAATTAGAAAACCTCTCTGAGCTTTGAGGGAAGTGTCAGGCTAAAATGCTCTCCATTGCTGTTAGGACTAATGAGATGATATATATAAAGTCCCTACTAATACTAGATAGTTTATATTGTGAATTTGCTCACTCTCATAATCCACAAACAACCATGTCAGATAGAGACTAGAATTTTGCAGATGAGGAAACTGAGTTTCAGAGAGGTTAAGTTACCTGGATCGTAAGTGACACAGCTGGGATTTGACCTCAGGCAACTTGACTCTGAGACTGATGTTATTAATCATTATGCAGTATGGCTTCTAATAGATCATAAATGATTTACAAATGATGCCTCTCATGACTATCAGCTACAGAGTTGACCAAATTCTCTTAACAAGTTGGTCACAAAAAGAATACACATAGACATCATCCCTAATAGTGGCCCAAGAGGTTTTAGAGTTGTGATCCGAACACTCGATATACCTTGAGCATGATTAACCTGAAAATGAGGGAAAGTATAGTATATAAGTAGGGACATAGCCTTTGGAATCAGTCTTGTATTGGGGTCTAAAGGCCATTTTGCAACTCAGTAATGAGTGTCCCATGCAGAGGCTTAGGTTACTCACCTGCCTGTCGTGGGGAGTAACAAGCACCATAGAAAATAACACAATTAAAGTTCAAGAGATATTGCTAATTGTGGGAGAGGGGCCACGGTAGTGGTTGTAATACTAGTAATAATAGCTATGGTTTCCATAAAAATCATGATAGAAGTAGAAAAGTAGACGTTATCTGTATTCCAGGGCTGCCATCAAAAAATACCACAGACTGGGTTTGACTTAAACGACAGAAATTTATTTTCTTACAAGTCTGGAAGCTAGAAGTCCAAGAGTAAGGTGTCAACAAGGTTACTTTCCTCTGAGGCCTCTCACCTTGGCTTATAGATTGGTATCTTCTTATGGTATCACATGATCTTTCCTTTGGGCAGGTCTGTGTCCTAATCTCCTCTTTTTATAAGGACACCAGTCATGTTGGATTAGGACCTACACTAATGACCTCATTTTAACATAATTCCATTTTAAAGACCCTTTTTACAAATACTGAAGTCACCTTTTGAGGTACTGGGGATTAGAACTGAAACATATGAGTTTTGGGGGTACACAAGTCAGTCTATAATAGTGGGTCTTACACATAACAATTTCCCATGGGACAGGAATCCTTCAAGATGTTTAACTTTATAGAATTCAGGACATACAACTTCATAAGTAATGACCCACATAATGTTCTGAGCAGGACATTGGATCTGTGGTCCTCAACCAAGATAGTAGCACATGGTTAGTGTGAAGATTAAAAAATCCATGGGGGATTGTGTGTTTGGGATTTAAAGATGATAGGGATGAGGAGTTATCAGCATTTTAATGAACGTAGATCAGGGATTCCACGCAAGAACAGTTCTGGATAATGAAAAATTGTCCTGCATTCCATATTGCTTTTGAAAGTCCATCAGTTATTCAAGTATTTTAAAAAATTTTTAAACTTATATGTGCCTACATTCATTTATTTTACATATAAACATGAAGAATTTATTTCATGGCTTGAAAATGCATTGAAATCTTCAGGAATTACAACTTTGGTGTAAATCAAGAAAGTGATATTTTATTTTATTTTTTTTTATTATTATTGTATTTATTTTTGAGACAGAGTCTCGCTTTGCTGCCCAGGCTAGAGTGAGTGCCATGGCATCAGCCTAGCTCACACCAACCTCAGACTCCTGGGCTCAAGCAATCCTACTGCCTCAGACTCCCGAGTAGCTGGGACTACTGGCATGTGCCACCATGCCTGGCTAATTTGTTCTATATCTATATTAGTTGACCAATTAATTTCTTTCTATTTATAGTAGAGACGGGGTCTTGCTCTTGCTCCGGCTGATTTCGAACTTCTGACCTTGAGCAATCCGCCTACCTTGGCCTCCCAGAGTGCTGGGATTATAGGCGTGAGCCACCGCGCCCGGCCAAGAAAGTGATATTTTAAATTGTGCCAAAAATTGTTTATCTTTTGGAAAACCATAATTACAGAAACACCTCTTTTTGTATTTATGCTTCCATTAGAGTACATCTGTTTGTCTGCATTTTTAGTTGTATCATTCATGATGATTTTGTATGTGGATATAGGTGTCTTGCTACTTTATTGTATCTTCTCATAATGTCATGACAAAATTCTTAACTTATGAGAAGCAGTTATAATTTTATTATAATCTACTTTCTTTAATTTCTCTCCTATATTACAATTAGGGCATTGCATTGATTTTTAAAATTATGTATGTATATAGTTTATATTATCTATGGGCTTCATTTCAGGGTAATAAAAGGAATGTTTGTAAAACATTTGTTATAAAAGGAGGCATTGGATCAATAGGATTCAAAACAACTTCACTCTGCAGTGCGCCAGCACTTACAAGGCTACATGTGGTTAAGGAGTCAAATACTGGACTATTAAAATTGAATCCAAGCCATCCACAGCCAGAAGGAGAAACTGAGTCTAAGAGGGGACAATGAACTTACCAAGGTTACAGAGTCAGAATTGTACAGTCAGACCGTATCATAGAAATGTTTACTGTGTTAGAAACTTGACTATGGACAGGGTTTCCCCATACTGATTTTCACACAAACACAATCCTAACTATGAGCACAAACAGAGGGGGCTTTGGGTTGGGGAGGGAAAGCAGCGTTAACTTACAAAGTCTGAGCACCCTGACATGTCTCTTCTATTGGTTTCCTTCTAGAGGATGGCAGTTTTGTTTGTTCATGGCCCTAAATGAATGTTTCAAGTTGACCATATTCAGTGTCAAGTTCTATAAAGGAAGAAGATAAAGCATAGTAATTAGCTTATTGTCCTGAACTTATTAAAAGGCTATGATGGCAGTCCCCATAGAAATGAACATCCCCTTTGTGTAACATTCTTGGAAGGAAATACTACCTTATATTTAGCTTTAATCTCATTTATTTTATGGTAAATCACATGACTCTCCCAAAGCACCCCTTTCATAGTTTTAGATGTGTAAACTGAGTCACTTAGCTTCACCATAGTCACCATGGCTCAGAGAGATATCTTGGTAACTTAAAGCAAATTCCATCAAAATCTGCAATAATCCTCCAACATGTAGATGGCAAAATGCAGATTCCTTAGAATGGCATTTGAGCTTCTCCCTGTGATACGATTTACCCACTTGTTCAGCTTCATCTCCCATCCTGTCTCTTCCAAACCATGTCCAATCCAGCCACACAAACTACAAACTATCCATTCCCCAGCTCATCCTCTCAGCCAAACTATTTTTGATGTTTAGTTTTTCTACTCTACTCCGTCATCTACGATCAATATTGAACACCCAGCTCGGTGACAAGCATGCCAATTTCATCACCTCCTACTTCTCCCCTTCATGTTCCAACATTTCCTCACCATAGCATTTGTCCACTTAGAGTGTCATTATTAGTGAGCCTGCTTCTGGGGATCCCCACCCAATCAGATGATGAGTTCTTCAAAGAAAACATAACTTAAGTATTTGTCTTGTATTTCCAGAGACTAGGCTAGCTCTTGGGACACTGCAACTTAGTAATGTTCACTGAACAACAACAACAACAAAAACCTGATGAGTACAGAGTATAGAGGATTTGATCTCCTTATATTTTCAACAGTGGTTGAAGTATCCTCTTTTTTTGGTTGCTTCCTTTTACTTTGAGTCTTCTCATCCTTCCAGAGCCAAGAGCCCATGTCTTTTCAAATACAACACAAATGAGTGGACATATCCCTATTTATCTGCATGTAATTCCAGACATAGTTTCAATTGATGAAACTTCATCTCTCTCTCTCTCTCCCTCTCTCAAATCTCCCTATTTATCTGCCTGTAATTCTGGGCATGTAATTTTGCATGTAATTATCTGCATGTAATTCTGGTTTCAATTGATAAATCTCTCTCTCTCTCTGTGTGTGTGTGTATATATATATATATATATATATATGTCATGAATGCAGAACTTACAGTAAGAGATGAGAATTGATGCAGAAGCACGTGGAGTAATTAATCAGAATTTGCTCATAGAATCTTGTAGAAATGGTCTTTAGGTGAAAGCAGAGTTTCCTCAAAAGATAAGTATATCAATCCTGATGCCTAAGACTCAACCCTCAAGGGCACTCCTGGGCAGAAGCCTGGAACAGAAGCTTTCTGGGGAAACCATTGGTACCTTACTAATGGCTATGGAGCTTTCTCTTCCTGCTGAACTTACCAAGCAGCTGGGGCAGGTAAGAAGAGACTGGCTGAGTAGTACTCCATGTCAGCAGGTGGGAGGGGAGGATGGGTAAATTCACACCTAAGGAGTGCGGTGCCCACTGTTTGGGAGGTGGGCACACTTGTAGCTCTGACTCGGGTGGTGCAAAGGTAATATATGTAACCACAGTGTTTGTACTCCCATAACGTTTTGAAATTAAAAAAAGAAAATAGAAAGAAGAGACTGGCTCGCTCATGCACAGCTCACAGATTTGCAAGAGAAGGACATGGTGCAAACTTTATAGAAAGTAACTTGTGTTTGTGTGTAGAAAAATTTATTAATAAAAATAGGGAGATATTCATTACAGAATTATCAAAATTAGGGAACTAATGAACAAACTAAATATATAACAATAGGGATAAGTTTAGGTAAGCTATGGAACATCTACATGATGAAATATTCAAAACCATTTATAACTGTATTTATTAATTCAAAATTATACTTCTAATAATAATACCAAAAACAAAAACCACAGCTAGACAAATTTTAAACATTAGCCAGGTTCATCCCTTGATCAAGTTTATGATGTGGTTATTATCATCATGAATAATCTAGAAGGAATAATTTAGTCTAAAAGAAATCTAGACCCCCAAAAAGAAAAAAACATGTTAAGTATTGCTGAGATAATTACATAGCTAATAAGAGGTGAAGCTTAGACTTAAAACCAGATGTGCCAACTGAAGAATTCCATGCCCTTTCCACTATATTGAATTGCTCATGAAAACACTTTTAGTGACATAAGAAAATGCTGAGGCTAGAGTGTTACATGACAGAGATGATCATAGATACATGTATTATATTAAGACCTTGAAGGGAAGAATAAGAAAGAAGAAGAGGAGGAGGAAGAGGAGGAGGAGGAAGGAAGAGGAGGAAGAAGAGGAGGAGAGGAAGGAAGTCAAGTTGTGGTTTGATTATATGCATCTTTTTCTTTTCCTTTTATTTTTCTATCCTTCCTAAATGTTCTACAATAAATGTGCATAACTTACATAATATATATATATATATAGAAATAACATAGGAAAAGGGGATATTTTAGTTTTATTTTAGATGTCCCAATAAGAAGCCATCTACCTTTCCACATGCGCCTACTGAGCAAAACTTGGCAAGAAGTTCCCCTCCCAGAAAAGATCTTTACTATTTGCTTTTCCCCAGCGAGTTCTATTGCATTTATAACATCATCACATATGAAATAAAACAGAGCCGGTCAGGAGGGATGGAGTGGCCAATGTGACAAATGATCCAATCTGGTCGAAGAGAGTGGCAACAAAGAAAAGCCATTCGATTTGGTGATTAGAAGGGATTGGCAGAGCTGGCCAAAGTCAGTGGGATATCAGGGTCCGGAGCCAGACCACAGAGTGTGAAATGAGACAGAGAAGCGGGGAAAATGTCAGCAGGTACATGCCACTTTCAATCAATGGGAGAGTAATAGCATGTCAATTGAAGTGTGCCCAAGTTTATATGAAGGTTGCCCATTGTGATTCAACAATCATTTCAAACTTCTCAACTGCAAATATTCATACACATTTGACAGGAGGTAAAAATTGGTGTCAGCGGGTTCTCAGGAAAGGGCTAAGATGGAGCCATTTTGGATTGCCATCTTAATACTCTTTTAATTTCTAGAATAGAGTGATTTTTTTTTTAAGTCTTTCAATGCCCTTATCTTTGAAATGAGGCCGTCAGTGCCACAGGAGACATGGTGTGGATTAACTACTGATTTGAATCCGTGTGCACTAAATATTCTTGCTCCATGTATAGCTTTCTAAGAAAACAGCGCTACGAGAAAAGCAATTGCCATTAGCTCAGCCTGCCCTGGGAGAATTTAATGAAGAGAAAGAATGGGGAGGAAACAGCACTTTTCAGATAAAACCTGGCTACCCAATTTCTACCAGCTCCGCCATCCTCACTTGTCTAAACTGGATCCATTTTTCTCCGACACTCAGCAAGGATTGCCGGTTGGCTTGCCTTTCTTTAAGTGGCAGCCTCCAATTTAACATACTTATTGGCGTTCTCAAGTGAGCCTTCAACAGAACTGAGCCATTTAAGGGTCTGCCCTCATCTCGTTATAAATTAGTTTTGAATATCTCTCAGTATGCACAACCTTCCTCAGCTACCCAAGTTAGAACTCCTTATTAGACTAGGAAGAATTTGCGTTTTAATTAGTTTTACCTCTGGTGTACGAAGCCCACTGAGATTACCACACTTAGTAAAATTTAATTAACTTGACAAAAGATCCTAATTGTTTTCGTGCCACTGGTCCTTTGCAGGGCTAAAAATAATGCCCTCCAAATTAAGCAGCCGCTACAAAGCTTCATTTTGACTGTCCTATATTTAAAAAAATTTATAATTCAAGTGAAGGTTTTCTTCTTCAGACGCTGGTGCAGTTTGATGCATAGGCAGAGAGGTACAAACCATTTAAGAAGGGATATTTGGGGCCAGGGATGAGTAGGAAGAGAATAGGGAATAGACATCTTCTCTCGCCTTCATTCTTGCAGAAAGCTTTGTGAAAATGAGATGAGGAACATATTGATTTGTTCAATTCCTCAAAGACTCAAGCAGACATAATATATCATGTGAATTAATAATGAAAGTTTATAAGTTAGAAACGCTGAATGAATGAATATTCATCCGTTCATTCGTTTATCATTTATTTACTCCTTTAATGCGTGTTTTCTGGGTACCGATTTTGGGGTCAAGTGCTCGCCACGGAAATATTTCATCTTTCAAAGCCTCAGTCCTTTGCAATATCATTCCCAATGTGTGGTTTTCCTTCTCCCCTCTTTGTTCTGGATAAAAATGCATAGCTTTCAAGACTGGCGTCATTTCTTGCTCACTTTTTTGTGTGCTTAAAGCTCTTTGTCTTCCTTATCTAATAATACTAACTGCATTGCAAGAAGTATCTTGAAATAGTGTGTTGCTGCTATTGGGTTTTGTTGGTTTGTTTGTGGCACTGAAGCCAAAATAGACTCTCACCTTGACACTGACTTTGTACAAGAAAAACTCTTTTGTGTTTCAGTCTTCTCTTATAAACAAAGAAATAATAATTGCCTCTCCCTAGTGGAAGTTGTTGAAGGATGGAATGGGAGAGTAAAGTAAAGCAAGTGGACAAAGTCTGGCACAGGCTGATGCTCAAAATCATATTTTGAGGCCGGACATGGTAGCTCACGCCAGTAATCCTAGCACTCCACGAGGCTGAGGCGGGAGGATCGCTCAAGATCAGGAGTTCGAAACCAGCCTGAGCAAGAGCAAGACTCCGTCTCTACTAAAAATAGAAAGAAATTAATAAGCCAACTAAAAATAAATAGAAAAAATTAGCCGGGCATGGTGTCACATGTCTGTAGTCCCAGCTACTGAGGAGGCTGAGGCAGAAGGATTGCTTGAGCCCAGGAGTTTGAGGTTGCTGTGCGCTAGGCTGACACCACTGCACTCTAGCCTGGGCAACAGAGTGAGACTCTGTCTAAAAAAAAAAAAAAGAAAAATCATATTTTGAGTATGACTGCTAAGTGTCAAGTCAGTTTCCTCCACCCTGATCCTACCAGACCCAATTATCTCACCTTCTTTCCTAAGCGACCATATATTTAATAATTTCAGAATGTGTGGGACTTCCACTGAGCCTGTCTGACTCATGGCATATTTTTGACCTAGGAATATCCTTGTCATCATTATTATAATATTATTTATGCAATGAATACAAGACGAAGCCTGCAGCAAAAGCTGTACCTATCAAGTTTGACTTTATAAAAAAAAAGTTGATATTGAGGATGGGCTGAAACATTTCAAAAGGTCTCAGTTTTACTTAATTACAGGGTATTCTACCGCAGGCTGGAATATGGCAGATGTGCCCAGAGCTTTACTTTCTTTTCTCCGTGTCTTTCTACTCCTACCAATTAAGGAAAATTCTGGAAAAGTTGCTTTCACTTCACTGTTTACTGTAGTGAACTTCCTAGAAGAGTCTTTTCCCCATTTCTAAAATGGTCCAGTAGTGTCTTTCTCATCTCCTGTTTTGTCACATACAGCCTCCCCACCCCCAACTCCAGATGTTCCATTTGGAAGCTGCCCTCCCTTCACTTAACGTGGTCTTGCTCCGGCTGCCAACCATAGTGTTTGATCTCCCCGAGCATGAGCCTATGACCCAGGTCTGGTTACTTTGGGTACCCCATCCCTCTGGCCAAGTGACTGCACAGTGATGAGTCTGTCACCAACCTGGACCAGATACCATCTCTGGCTTCTGTGTAGACTAAGAAGTGAGCTCTGTGTCTTTCAGACCCAGAAAGGTAAGCTAACTGAAGCCTAGAGCTGAATGAGCCTCCCTTTTCTAGCATAGAACACGGAAGATGCCTCACTGCAGAAGGAAAGGCTGAGGGCAACCTATGGAGAGAACCAAAACTAAGATGTAGGAGAGGGAAAGAAAGGACAAAGGTGGAGAGAAAGGGAGAGACAAAGAGAGGGAGATGACAATATTCTTGAAGGCAATGGAGACATTGGGCTCCCATCTCACGCTTTGTCATTAAGTAAATACCTTTCCCCCCCCTTAGGTTAGTTTGAGTCATAGTTCTTCTTGCTATAGAAAGACTTTTTCTTTATTCTTTTGTACTTTCAACCCCCCACCTCTTTATCATGCCTTCTTTCACATTTCTGACCTTTCTTTAATAACATGGCCAGCTTCAAGATCAGGGCTGCAACCAGTGTGAAGTTTTGTGAGAACATGAGTCAAATCCTGAGTGTCCGTGAGTGGTACACATCCATGTACAAGTTCACATACATCCTCAGCACACGCGTGCCTCCAGTCCACGTACATCCTTAGCACACCAGGAGGATGTCATTTCAGGAGTTCAATGCACACTCACTGATGAATTCTGATGACTTCAGTCACAGAAAATCTCAGCACCCTTCAACACTGAGAACTTTACAAATTCAAAGGACAGCCAGAAATGAATGAAAAACTCTCCCAAGCCAGTGGGCTCCGTAAATCAGATTTACAGCCCAGAACTGGGCCTCTTCCTCTAAAGGCAGGTAGATCTTCTTGGCAATTTTTCTCCACAATGTAAGAATGAATATTGAGTCATATTTTAATCCTTCTTATTCAAATATCATACATTTCTAAGGCCAATCATTAGCATAATATTTATGAAATGTGACAAGCCCATATTTTAAACACAGGGGGAGAAATGTGAATATAATTAATATCTATATTAATATCTATATATATAACTATATATATATATATATCCCCTTCTTGTTCTAAACTTCCCAGGGAACAAATTTATAATACTTATGTTATTGCAGAAAATTAATTGTCCTCGAGCCTTGTTTAATCTACCCACAGTAACTCTCATTCAACAAACTTTTAATTATCACCTGCTATGTGCTGATGCACAGTGCCAGGTAAACAAGGGTAAGTGAGAAACTGTCTCTACCCTTAATTTATAGTGCACATAGTCTGACCACTACTTTATAGTCCACTTTTGCCTTTATACGTTTTCTTCTGTCTTCAAAACCCCTCTGTTTTCTTACGTGTATTTGTCCAAATGTTTTTCAGCGTTCACAATCTATGGAGTCACTTCTGATATATCCAATGTGGAATTGGTGTTTTCTTTTCTGTTCTAAATTCTCATAATGTATTAGCTATATTTATCTTTTGACATATATTACATTTGGTCATTTAGTAGTTTACTCATGTTCATGTCATCTCTGCAAATCAGTGGTTCTATCATATACACATATATATATGTGCACACACAGGTATGTGTATGTATATATGTGTCTAATGTACATAATGCGTGTGTTTGTACCTATTATAGACACTGTGCTTACTACTGAGTTTGACACATTGTAGATGTTTAAAAAATAAAAATAATGTTGACGAAATAAATGACTACTCAAATTCCCCTAGAGCATAGTATCCTTCCCAGTAAGAAATGCTCATTAGAGAAAGTGAGATCGTTGCATTTCCCCAAAAACAAACAAACAAAAAATGCTGAGATATGTTTGTCCTGGATAAAATGAATTGCTTCCCTGTGATTCAAGAAACTGCTTGAGAGGTAACATGACAAGTTCTTGTAATGACCACCATAAAAGATGGTATTGATCTCTGAAATTGGCAGGTACATGTCCTATAGATGGAATATTCATTTAATAAAATTACAAGGATCGATAGCTCAAAGGTCACCAAGGGAGATGACAGGTTATAATTTCAATATATGGGCTGCCACCAGTTAATGAAAAGGAAAAGGGCCATTTGTCATATCTGAGTGATACATCTTCTGTGTGCCTCTTTATTGAACATAAAGCCATGCAAGCTGTCAGCAGCTGTAGTCTGGGCATCCTAATCTGAGAAATGGAGTAAGCTTTATTTTATTTGTCAAAAGGACTGTCCAAAGGGAAAGAAGTGAAAGTTGCATTTGTTAAATGCATAAAGCATGTATAGAGCATGTGCCAAACCTGGCAAGACACACTCTCCCAAATGCTATTACTAAATCTAATAATTGCAATAGCCTCATGAGGCAAATTGTGTCATTTCTGTTTTCTAGGTGGGAAAACTGAAGTCCTGAGGGGGACAGGGCTTAGAAAGGTCCTATAGATGAAAGAGGAAACTGGGATCTGAACCAATATCTGACAGGTTCTGAAGCCCATGTTGTCTTGCCACTCACTGAGCTGCCTGACACGAAGATGGCTTAGAAGAGGAAATATGTAGCCCCAGAAAGATCACCTTGATCCCAGCTGCATCTCCCACTTTCCTTCCGGCTGACACTCAGTCAATGCATTCTCTCAGCCTCAGTCCCCTCGTGTATAAAGTGGGAATAATGGGAGGTGTTAGAGAGGTGTTTAAACACTGGAAGGTTCTTGAAGCTTCTGAGCATCACTCTTTCAAATGTCAGAGAATTTTACTCACATTTTCAGATAGGGGAATACTTTTTTTACTGTAAAGATGAGGATAATGCTACATATGAGAGAGAGGGCTCTTTTATTTTTTATTTTGTTATTCATCTATCTAATTCATTTATGATCCAGTCCATTAACTTTAACAGTAGCGCTGGGAATTTGGGACTATAACTTCTCCTCTATCGCATGAAAACAGTGGAATTAATTTTGAATTCTCAGTTCCCCCAAAAGCCATGCATCCACTCACTATGAAATGGATAGGCATCCGACAGATGGTCCTCCCCGAATTTCTGAGTTGTCCTACGGGAAGAAGAGCAGACAATGGATTAGATTCAAAGAGAGCTACAATCAAATCCCAAATCCTCCTATAAAAGCCCCCTATCGGGGCCCCCCATTCTGGTGATGGGTACATTGAAAACCCTGACTACAGCATGGTACAATCCATCCATGTAATAAAAGATGCTTGTATCCCTAATTTTTTTTGAAATTTTAAAAATTTAAATTTAAAAAAAGCCCCATAAACTAAAATCATCCTGTTAATTTGCCTGTATGAGGCTAAGTCTCTTCACCTATAAAATGGGGTCATTATCTAATTCACAGTTTCATTCTAATTATTAAAAGGGATGATGTCGGTAGAATTCCCACTCTGTAGGACTGTCAGCAGTCACACGAAAGGTAGTTCTTACAGGGTTTACACCGGCTCTTAGGTGTAAGTGCATTTGAGTGCATGGTGGGGGCGGGAAACACCAGGAGGTGCATCTTTGGGATCCATCCGGAACTTTGTATTCCTTATAAACACTGACTTTATCTAAATTAACAACTAACAAACAGCAGATCAAAAGAATAATTTATGCACCTGGCACACACCCTTTGTGTGGTAGGGAGATTTTCTATGGTGCTTTCTTGGGCAATGGGGAATTTTAGTAAACAATGGAGGATGATGGAGATATGGAGAAGAGTCATATAAACAAGGAAATTGCATTGCAAATCGTCCCAGTCTTCTTGCTAATGCTGTTCTTTACCTAAATAGCTCTCTAACACTCTTTTCTTTGGTGAAAAGGGTACATCTTCCCTCCCTTTAGCTGTCATTAACCAAAGGAATTGAAGAACTTTCCTTTTCCATGATAATAGCAGAGATGCAGTTGATGGCAATACGAACCAGCTCATTCTGTTGTTCTCAGGAGCAGACACAGATGAGTGTTTTATGGTCTTTATCTCAGAATCCTTAAATGGGAGGTCCCATTTGTATCCTTATTTTATAGAAAAGAAAACTGAGATTCCTAGAGGCTCCTCAGATTGCTCATGGTCACATAGCTGGTTAGTGGCAAAACGGGAAGCAAACTCAGCTCCGCTCTGATGCCTGTGATAATGGACACTCTGCCAAACTGTGAATTGAGGACAATCGCCTTAAGAAACAAATGAGCTCTGTGTCTGAAAGGAGGAAGACATGATCGTTAGTGATATTCTCACTTTGAGCTTCCATGTACTAAAATGTTCCTTTGAAATTATCTCACGGAATCCTGAGAAGGAGGCATTATTAGCTCTGATTTAAATTTAGGAGGAGAAATGATGCTCAGAGAGGCCAAACCAACTTGCCAAGGACACACAGCTTTTTATAGGCAGAGCTGGAGGATTCCATCAGATGCTAAATCTGTGTTTGAGGAAAGGTATTCTATATCCTCAGGAGAAACATCTGTCTTGCTAGAATTAGTCTGCATCAGAGTCGCTAGGACCATAAAGCATGTGGTACATAAAAGAGAAACTAAGTTTGGGAGAAAAGGAAGTTTGCTAGAGTTGAAAGGAATATGGGGAAGTTGGTGAAAATATATGTCCCTCCAGGAGAGTGCTGACTAAGGCCATGTTGACTTGGAGAGCAGGAGATTGTGTTTGAGAGCTACAGAGAGGAAGCCTTCACTAGATGCTTGTTAAATAAATGTTAAATTAATAAATGGGCAAACAAATGACTGCAGTTAAGGAATAGTTTTCAGAATGCCCCAGTGCCCTTCCAGGTGTTCCATTATAGGTGGCTTCCAATGACAAGACGAGGATTCCCCCCTTGCAAGGGGAGGCCAATTGCAAGCAAGCAGCATCACATACTAGATCCTAGGTGAAGGCACACAGGTACAGACCTCCTATGTCAGGACCCTTGAGATTTAGGCAAAAAAAAAAAAAAATCTCCCTCCCTATTTAAAGGCACCGACAAATTGGGGCTGTAGAACCATAAAAAGGTGCAAGAGAAGAAAGTAGCTGGAAGAAGCATTGGAGGAAGAGATGAAGAAGGGACTAACACACACAGATCTTGCTTTGTGCCAACTCTTTGCCACACATGCTTATATTGTTGATTTGTCCAAACAGCATGAGGCAGAGTCTGGGTTCTTACAGATGCGGCCACGAAGCACAGAGAGTGTGCATGACTGGGAATATGGGAGCCCAGGCTGTCACCAATATGCCCCTTAGGGCTACAGAGCTCTACTCATGGCTGAGACGTCTTAACACTTCATGCCTTGGCCCCAGCAGACGGCATTCCTTTTTAATTCCTTGGGGGTCTGGAAAGTGGCTGGAGACAGTAACCAGCCACACTCTGCTTGGCTGATGAGATGGAAGGTGGGTGTGGGGTGGGCATAGCATGCAGCCTGAGGCCCTTGAGTGTGCAATTCTAGGCAGAGAGCTGGGGAGGAGGTGGTGCAGTTAGAGCCTGCTAGTGCCTTCCAGAGCCTCAGCTGAAGCAACACCCTGAGAGCAAGCAAGCAAACACACAGAGAGACCTTTTCCTCTGCAGTGCTCTGTTATTTCTAGACCCTTCTGCCGCTCCTGACCTCTCTGGCCACACGGAGGAAGTCCACCTCTAAGAACAACTTGTGAAAGTCACTTCTCACCCTGCCTTCCCATCTTCGCCCACTGTGTTAGCCCTCCTGCATTTTTAAGATACTAAAATATTGTATGTCACAGCATTTTCTTTAAATAATAAATTTACAGCAGCAAAATTGGAACAGCATTCGAAGCACATTTCTTGAGAAGAGCATTGGCTTGATGTATTACAACATTTAAAGCAGGAAATCCCGCACACAAAGGACTCGTGGGGACCCGAAATGATGAGTAGGAAAAGGAGCAGCAGCAGGAAAGGCAGGCTCCTCGCTGACCTTTGCTCCCCACAGTCAACGCTGATCTTGTTCCTGTTTGGTGACAATCTCAGCCTGTGCCTAATGAACATTGTCCCATTATGAGCTTCTGTCAGGAATAATGCGCTTGTCCACATCTGGGTACACACAGGGGCGTATTAGCAATGCTGAAAGAAGGGCAAACTTTCACAATGACATGTGCTTCTTTTCCAAAAAGGGATGTTAGCTGTTTCCAATCTGTGTTCTTCTCAAGGGCAGAGTAAATCACTGGCTAGTTGGCATGAAGGACATGATTCTGATTCTTTGTCCCTGAGTTAATAGTGTGGGGGCAACTTCAGAGGCATAGTTCTCAACTGCCCTCTTAATTTATTTTAATGCATTAGTCAGACATGGGAAAGGAGTGGGCAAAATTATCGCACATTTTGGAGATCGTGCACAGTTTGTTGGTTGACACTTCAAAATGAAGGTGGCCTTTCGGAGCAAATTATGATTTCTTAATTCCATGCTATTGCATTTTAAGTCACCTTTGAAATTTTATAATAACCTATAATTGATTGGTTTAGTGAATTGCATCTTAATTGAAAAATATAATGTCTAAAAGCTACTTTAATTAGCCATTTACACAAGCATTTAGCAGCTGGGCTGCGGCAGACACAATGAAAATAAATAAACGAATGAATAAATAAGTATATAAATTATTTGCAAGCTCTGTCTGATGGCAGTGCTCTATTTCAGAACACAGAGCTGTGATCTGAAGCTCAAGGGGTAGTTAGAGAAAGACTAAAAATGGCACCTCTCATATGACAAACTTCAGTCCAGGAAAAAGTAGCTGATATTTTGCCCTAGTTATCATACCCCATTGAATTTCCTTCATTCATTTACCCAGCTGCTGCTTCAAAAATAAGGTCTTTGGACAAAGCTTATTTTAGATTTGAAATCATGGGTTCTTTACATAAAATTAAAGAAGCATGCTTCATAAGGAAATTTTCTACATCATTTTTGGGGGCATGGGATCTGAAAACCTATAAAAATATGCTTCCAAGTCTACTTTTAAAAATCTGATCTGTCTGAATTGGAATGACTGTTACAGCAATATGCGCACTTGTCACAAGTCATTCAACTCCAAATCAGGAGGTGTGTATTTATTATATGTAAATTATGCCTTTATTAAAAATAACTGAGTATTAGGGACAAAGAAGTCCGGTGTACTTAGACTCCTATATTTGTTGGCTATTTTAATATGTCTTACTTCACAAAGGGAAAGGAATGTTGATTAAGAGAGCCACTACTAGCTAGTGGAAAAACAGAAAGTTAAAGGTTTTCTGCTACTTTATATTTAAAAAGATCACTGTCATATAGTACGTTCTATATTCACCTATATTCACGTCATTCACTTTAAAATGAACCAAACAAATATCTCAATTGGAAATCTTTCAAAGACGAATAACCTGAAATTGTACAAGTATAAGTCTTGCAGGAATTTTGAAAAAAAAAAAGAAAAGAAAAGAAAGGGAGAGGGGTGGGAGTAGAAAAGCCCAACCTGTTTACAATATATTTAACCAGCCAATTACACTGTTAGCCCACAATGACAAATTTCTCTCCAAATACCGCTTAGCTGTTCCTTGTTCCTGGCACTAATTTTCTTCCAATTTGCCACTATTTCATAAAATTTTGTCAATGATAAGCATATTTTAGAAGATTGAAATGGCAAGTTAATGGTTTACTCTAAAAGAGACAAAAAAAAAAAAAAAACGGGGAAAAACAGCTGCAGGATTTACACATTGAAGGAGAATGTCAACGTTATGAAGGAGCAAGCAGGCAATTAAAGAGAAGGAAAGTGGAATTCTAACTCAGGGGTTCTCTAATTTGTAAATCTATTGAGGATTGTTTAAACATGTTCCTTTTCATCAATAACAATCCTGGTGGCTGTTTACATTCTTGCTAAATGTCCCCAAACTGGCATCTGCAAGCTGAGCAAAGTTGAACACTCAATTAGTCAAGGCAAACTCGGAATAACCAGCGTGTGTATCCTTCCTGTAACATTTTGAACTCAAGAGCAAAAACGATGTGGGTCTTAGAGATGGGTACTGAAAAGATAAAAACGGGAGTGAAAATTATCTTAGAAGCACTCTAGTCCAGAATTTTCCTGACCAATCCCCTCCCAGATTATTGTTTTTGCCTCTGCAATCTGAAGAAGGAAGATGTGGCATATGAAAGTGGAATATTTAAGTCTCTGCATTAGGAAGACTGACCTAACCTGAAATAGATCCGGGTTGAAAGGTGTGTCTGCCACAGTGCATTTGCCAAAAAAGGATTGACCTGCCCTTAACATTTTTTATTATGATCCTTTGAATTATCTGTCTGTTCCTGATAACATCAAACAAAAGACCTCCTCTGATGCTTGCCGTATATTTTGCTCAGCCTTTGTATTAAATTATTTCTCTTGGATGAACCCACACTGTATTTCCAAAGCTTTCTCATTCTTCCCGTCATTTGGTAAAGAGAGAGAGAGAAGGAGAGAAAGAGTGTCTCCATGCTCTTATCAAAAATTTGTTTGTAAGATACAATCTTTTACTTTACTTCTGGGCTAAGAGTCATGTTTTCCTTTCAATTTCACTGCCTTTAGCTGCCCTGGGTAAAAAGCCCTGCCCATGTTTTGCTCCTATCTTTGCACGTCTCTTTGAAAGGACTTTTTCAGTTTGTTAATCAAAGAATGAAATCATACAAGGATAGTTATGACAAAGTTCGCTTTCACACACTTTGGAAGTGGATGGAAGACGGGTCGAATGGATGAATAAGGAGAATAGGCTTAGCAAACATGTAGGACATAGTTCAATTGAGCAGGACAGTTGTGGGCTCTGGAAGCTGATGGGTAGGGGCTCCGGGGACCCTCTCATTACAAGTGGAAGCAAATGGAGAGGATGGCCCCCTTAGACCTAGAGTGGTGGGACATTCAGCTCAGTCATCTGCATTGGCAAAGTAGCACCAAAGCTTATTCTCTGCAGTCGGGGGTAGATGAGATCTCCAGGCTATGGATAATTTTTCTCTCATTTATTTGTTTTAAGAAGAACCTTCAAAAGTAATAAAATTACCAGATTGACAAGTTTCCCTCAAACTGCAGATCAGAGAATAATCAACTCTTATCTGGCACTTTACAACTGGGCACACTGAGAACAGATGACTCCTCAATGCGATGAGCCTTTTAATAAACATGACATTACATATACACAGAAACAAATTAAACTTGTTATTTTGAGAATGTACTTTGTGCCAGTCCCTGTGCTAAGTGCTGAGGACAAAGTAACAGAAAATGTGGGTTCAGCCAAGAGAAATGCTTTAATACAAAGGTACTAGCCCTCATGACATTTACAGGTTAACGGGACATTCTCATTAGATAGCAAATACAATAGGATGTTTTGCTTTTGTTTTGGCTAGTATGGGGGAAAGTGTTCATTTCAATTTTCAAAATTCAAATGGCATAATTATTTTTTGCTGATAATGGAAGCGATGCATGCTCATTTGTAAATATTTGATCATACCAGCTACACCTCTCTCTAACCTGCTCATAGCATTCAACAATATGCAGAGCATGCTTTCCAGTGTCAAAATAGGCTCTTTGTTATTATTTTCTTTTTTGAATGGCTGCATGGTACTTCATTGTATGAATGAGCCATTTTACCTGGTGTTAAGTATTTTATCTCTTTAAATCATAATATCTTTATTTATATAAGACTTTAAAGGTGGTTCTTTGTGATTTTAATGGGTGATTTGAAAGAAAATTAAACAAAATGAAAACATTTTGTAAGCTACAAACACAATGCAAACTATTATTTTTCTTTTTCTTTTCTGCTTCCAAAATAGACTGGTACTTTTGTTTCACATAAACCTTGATCAAATTCTGGCTCTACCAATCAAGAGGGACTCTCTGCTTTGTTTTATCTCTCTGAAACATACTCTCCTCATTTTCAAGATGGAGATACCTACATTTCAAGGTTCTCCCATATACCAAAGATGTCAATGCAGGTGAAATGTTTAGTTCTGTACCTGACCTATAGTAAGTCACCAATACACATTAGGTATGTTCATTTCTGACACAGCTTCATCTGGGCTTTCATTATCTCTATTACGATTCCTTCCTACTTGGTGTTTCTTTGTATAATCAGCCTCTCTTCACTGTAGACAGACTTAAAATGGCAATAAGCACTTCGTGGTGAATTAATTAAAATAGACTTCTAACAACCTTCAGGTATGTATCGTGATCTATGTCATCATACAAGTAAGGGGGTTTAGAGAAATTAAGTAAATTATCTAAGATCCCCCTGCCTGAATCAGTCCTATATGAACCACATTTGTGACTCTGAAACAGAAATGTGAACTATAGACTCTTTGATTGGAAATTCCAAGAGTAGGGCAGACGCCAAATGCCTGGTTATTCCTATTATCCACATCCCTGTCTTTGAATTCATAGACTTAAAAAAAAATCACTTCCAAATGTATCATTTGTCTCAGAATTCTGTAAGAAAGATGAATGCTGATATAGCGCAGGCATATGTATCTGAATAGCTTGATACATAGTGAGGGAAAGACTATATATAATGACAGATGGCAGCATAACGTAGAAAATTCCTTTGCCACGTGATAACTTCTGCTTTGATAATACATTAAAACCCAGTGAGAAACCTCTAAGGAGTGTGGTTTGATGGGCTGAGGTAGAGGAAAGCCCGACATAAATAGCTATTTGTATATGAGATCACACACCAAAGAGTTATTTTCACTAAGACTGAAATGGTAACCACCAGCCCATCTGACAGCAGAATGGACTAGACCCTTCATAATGTGTGTGCATGAGTCAAGTAAATGACTCAAAGGGACCCCATGAGAATGCTGTTGATGTAGTTTCCGAGAAGGGTGATACTACTTTATCCTGGAGGCAGCCGGAGTTACAGAAATGCAGTTTTCCCACTTCACCCACCCTCATTATTATCAAGAAATGCCTTCACGTTTGATTGCATTTTAAGATGACCGGTTAGCACTGGGATGAAACTTTTATAAATTATTCTGATTTCCTTTACAATGTACATAAGCTGGCAGAAAAGCATCCCATTAATCTGGAATTGCTTTATTAAAGGAAGACTCTAAAAAAGATGAAACAGATCATCTTACTCTGGTATAAGAGTAGTAGACTTTGTCACAGTGTTATTTCTCACCGAGGATTGCCTATGACCTGACACCAAAGATTACCATTGTCGCAAAGATCCAAAGAGAATTTAGAATTCATTTATTTATTTATTCATTCATTCAGCAATTTGAATATGTCCTCTATGTAACAACTACATGACGAGCTTGGTATACAAAGATGATTAAGGTCTTGCTCATGCGCTCAAGGAATGGAAAGACATAAATTGACAGCCAAGATGCCATGTGATGAGTTCTATGAGGGTCTTTTTGTGTATGGGGGTGTGTGCACATATCTGATAAGAATGGCAAAGTTTATCTTAAAAAGCAAAGGATAAAAGGAGATACGATCACAGAACTACAGAGTCATTGAAGTTTGGGCTACAATGAAACCAGCTTCAATACATCAAGACGAGGGAGCTCAATGGAAGTATTTTAGGGCAGATAAAAAGAAGGCATGTGTCACCACAGCTAGTAATTTTGAGAAAATTCTTTCCTCTAAAATATGATGCTTCCTGAAAATAGAAAAAGCTTCATAAAAATAGCACTTACTTCCTAGAGTTGTGAATACATAAAGAAGCATGTAGAAGACCCAACTGGAGTACCTAATGCATCCTGTATGGCCACAGGAACTCCCAGCTCCTGCATTTTCACTAAGAGCGTTTTCTGGCATTTTCTTAAAAAACATCCAGGTAATGGGGACCCTATTACTTCCCAAGACAGTGCATTTTGTTTGTTTGGCGCCAGCGTTGTTAGAAAGTCATTGCCTCTATTGAGGTGAATTTTGCCTCTCCCCATTCCAATGTTGCCTAGAATGAGCGTGATGCCTCCTATTCATGACGCTCATTCAGTAAGACCAGGTGGGCATCCCCCTCCTGGTGGGCATCACCAGGTGGGCATCACCCTCCCTCCCCTAACCCTCAGCATCTTTTCTGAAGTGAGGTGGGAGGTTCTCAACTATTTCTGGGAGAAGCAATTCACTGGGGAGTTGAGGGAGGGAAGGCATCAGGTGATAAACTGGGGAGAATATTACTTCAACAAATCTTAAAGGAAGAGACAGCAATCACAAGTCCCTCGCAGTTGTTTGGATGGAGAAGCAGCTCACTTATCTCAAAAGATCGTTGACCCCGAGACAGTTGTTAGATGGAGGTAATTTTCCTTACGGGCTTATAGTGATGAGACTAATGGGGTTCAGAGGAACCACAGTGCTGATAAGGATGATGTCCATCCTGCAAGCACAGGCACTTAAACTCCTTTATTCTTGCGTCTTTCTGGTCTTCCATGCATAAATGTTTAATTCTCCATTTTGCCATCAATCAGCTCGCTGCTCTGGGAAGGGTCTGTGGATAAAAGCCGCCCAGTGCGGTCTGCCCAGACCTCCAAATGCACTCAAGGCACCCGGAGAGCTTCTAAAGGGCTGATGTCAGGATGGGGCCCTTGATTAATGATTCCCTGTGACATTCTGACACCCTTGTATGGAGGGGAGAGATAAGAGCCTGGCTGAATCTGCCAGAAAGTCCTGCTTTGGAGGAATGAGGTCAAGGTGAGAAGCTTAGGGAAAATGCACCAAGAAACGCAAGGCACGGAGTTTCCTCTGGGGGCTGTGCGTTGGCTGCAGAGGCCAAGAAGAGACCAAAGGACAATTCTGTCATAGTGTAAGACAAACGAGAGACAGGACAGATGATGTCAAAGGGACACTGGAGACCAGAGGAAGAATCCACAGATAATGGAGACAGAAGGCGCCTGGAGATTTGTCCTGAAATGCATGATTCCATTCATCAGGGAAAGGACTGTTTTGTGTCACCGGCCTTTAGAGCTGCCCAACTGGGGGTGGTGGTCACCCGTTCAACACAGGAGCCCTTCCAATCACAGGACTTTTTGATAAATGGCAGCCCTAAGTTTTCCATAGCGAGAAAGAACATTCTCCATGTTATGTATCCTCCCCAAGAAAGGCCTCCCTGGTCTATCACTTAAAGGATCTACCTCAAGCCAGGGGCAGCACTGTAAATGACAGACTCTAAGGGGAGAACAAGAATGTCTCTTTAATTTCAGCCCCCGAATGTTTCTCCAATCACATCCCTTCTTTCCACTCTGCCTCAGCCAAAGCTTTGATACTTTAGTTTGGATTACCAAAACGGGCTTCTGGAGGGCCTCCCTGACATCCGTCCTAGTCTCCTCATAACTAGTCTCTCAAATCAGTGATCCTCAAAGGTGAGCAAAGTATGGGGACGGGTGATGGGGGAGGAAGGTTAGTATCCAGCCAATATTCTTTAACTTTCATGTGAACCAGTTAAAGAGCCATACATGCACACGCACACACACAGACACACAAGTATATATAAGCACATGGTATGGTTATATTCATAGGTATATGTGTGTTAATATAAATACAAGGAGATAGTATATAAATATCTATGTTTCTATTTGTCTCTCTAGCTAGCTAGTTAGCTATCCTATGGCTTTATAGCACCATGTGATTTTAGATGCTTCTCCCCATCATTCTTAGACATCTATGAAAAGAAAGTTTCTGATCATAGGGTATCTCAAAAGCCACCCACAGTTGTGTTGTCTGTTTGAGATTACTTATTTGTCAGAGGGAGAAATTGTCAACCTTTAACTTTACTGTCAGAGGACTGGAACTATAAGCAATGTCCCTTCCTTCCTTCCTTCCTTCCTTCCTTCCTTCCTTCCTTCCTTCCTTCCTTCCTTCCTTCCTTCCTTCCTTCCTTCCTTCACCATTCAATAATTATTTATTTACAAGCCAGACACTGTGTGAGATGTTGGAGTTAGAATGATCAAAACAACATAGTGTCTGCCCTGAATGGTTCCCAACTTACTGGAAGATATAGGCAAGTAGATGGACCACAGCCCCCAAGCCACTTTGTGCCCTGCGCTTCTGGCTTGAGCAGGACCCTGGCTCCCAACCCCAAGGGGAGGAAGCGTGAGGAGGCAGGTGATGTCTCTCACATAAGCGGAAGACACCAGTGAATTCCTGAGGGGGCTTCCCCTTCCCTGCTAGGGTTTGGGAAAACGAGAGAAACCAGAAAGAATCAGAATCATGTCATCAGGTAAGAAGAAACAGCTGAGCTCTAGGTCCAGTTTCATAATTGTAAATGGTGGCTCTAAGGTGGCCAAGCAGTTGCAAAGGGGAAATGATGACCTACTTAAATTCCATTGTCACATACTGCACAGGATAGGAGTTTGGTAACTGGTAGCGCAGCTTTCTCTCTGTGAGGATGGCGTCTTTTTACTTATCTGGTTTAAATGGTCTTGGCGATGCTCTCTTCCACTCACTCATGACTCTCCAGCCTCCTTCCTGTCGGACTCACCTTATTCACTGAAGCAAGAGCTAGCCCTCTACTCCCTTGCCCGCCTCTCCTCCCCCAGACGTGGAAACTAGCTAGGAAAGGAGGAGTCCTGATCCCAGGGGAGCTCTGGCTGAGCTGAGCCAATACCCACGCAGCTGCCAGGCAGGAAACACACAGACAAGACTCCTCTTCCCTAGGGAGTTCAGCTTCCCAGAAGCAGGGACTCTAAGGCACAGAACTGGAGCGCCGAGGATGCGACACCCACTGTCTCAGGCTCCCTCGCCGCCTAGCAATATGCTTAGATAATTGCTATTCCTTCCAAAGGTACACTGAGAGCCTTTGGCTCTTACTGTCATTAGAAACACAAGGTCTGAAATCCTAGTAGCAACATGGAGAAAGAAATGCTCCTTTTGAGGAGCAATATGCTACGTCTGGGAGAGGCACAGACACTCTGAACTGAACGTAAACGAAAAACACATTGGCCAACAAGCCTATGTGATTATTCTCCGCTTCCTCGGTAATCAAATGTATGAAAATTAAAATAAGATATGGTCTGACTCTCAGTTTGGCAAATACGAATGAATAAATGAATGAATGAATGCATGAATAAGAGATATGATACTCAGTGACGGTAAGACTGGGAAGAAACTCTCATGTGCAAAAATTTTACCACCTAAGCATGTTAATGACACGCTTCAAACTTTTAAAATGTTCATAGTGCATAGTATAAATCTCTAGAGGTGATAGTGATTTAAATAAATCACTGGATACATATGCAGATATATATACATATATATAAAATCTCAGGAATATGTGTATATATATATATATATATATATATCTCAGGATTTTTTCAAATACTGAAAATGTTGAAAAAGAAACTTTAGGATAAAAGAAAAATTAGGTTAATGATGGCACATTCCTAAAATGGAATATTATGCAGCCTTTATAATGACATTGAAGATCCATCTGTATTTATTAATATATCGTTGGCAATTAGGAGCAAGTAAATAAATGCTTGTCTTTCCTGAGCCTTCTTTTCACAATGTTATTTTTTTTCTTGTTTTAATAGTCATGCTTTTATTTATATTATATAAGTAATACGTATTTATTGCAAATTCTGAAACATATTGAAAAGCATTAGAAAGAATCACTCATGGTTCTACATCATTCAGAATGAAGTATGATGTACATTTTTGCTGTATATCTTTTCAGAATTTTCCTGTGCAGTTATTTGAATATATTATGCATATTTTCTGGGAATGGGACAGATTAAACATGTTTTATACTCTGCTTTCCTGGTGGATGATACATTATTAATGTCTTTCTATATTAATAAACACAGGTGGATAACAATATTTAATCATACCTGAGCTTTACAGTTTCCTTGAAGGCAGGAATGATTAAATATTATTATTCTTATTTATATGTAACCATATACAAGCCAAGCAGTTTCATTGTCCTTTCTCCCACAATTAAAAAGTTAAAATAAAAAATATCTAGCAACTGATTAAAGACAATTCAAATGATTTATTGTGATTTCTTATTAATTTGTGGAAAAACAAAAAATATAGGATCTGATAAGAAAAACATACTATTAAAACTCTATACATAGCATAGTCTGAATTGTTTGAAAAAAAACACACAAAGTTACACACAAACTTTCTTTGGGAAGAAAACAATCTGCTAAAAAATGTATAGTTGTTTCTTAGAGCTGTGAATTTTCAGGTGATTTTGAGTTTTATAATCTTATATTCTTTTAAAACTTCAATATGAGCACAAATTAACTTTATAAGCAGAGAATTTTATAATCATAATCTGTGATAATCAGATACAATATTAATTTTAGGAGCATAAACACACGAGTATGTAAATAAACAAAAGCAAATAATTTCTTTTATTCAATTTTGCTGAGGCCCAAAATAGTCTGGTTTTTGTCTCTATTCTCATTTACGAGAGAAAGAAGAGGAGCCCTGTCTTCTTGGGACTCTATAGGAAGAAACCTGCTGATGTTTTAAGTGCTTTTATTCACATAGGATCTCAAACATGGCTGTGTATTAAAATCACTTGGAAGGCTTTTAAAAGTTAGAGAAGCCTGGGCTTATCTTTTAAGAAATTCCAATTTAATTATTTAGGGATGAAACCTAGGCATCAGTATTTTTTAAAAACCTTCCTAGTTGGTACTGATGTGTATCCAGAGCTGAAAATCATTAGGTTATATCATTTAAATTTAACAGTGTAGGTGTTAGAATCACTTACCTTCGAAACCTGCCCTACACATATACACCCAATAGTTTAATGGTTTGAGCTGAGCCTACTACTGGACAGTATTGTAAATTTGCTTCCTGTTTCCCCATTATTTCGCCTTTCAAGTTTCAGACAATGTTCCAAAGGACAAGTGGAGATTTTAGAATTTTAACCCATTTAAATAACTTGCTTAATATTTATTCTTTGATTAGTGCTTCACATGACTTGATAATTTTTATGACTGCTGCTGGCTTATATATTACTTTCTGAAATGTTTCTACTGAAATCCTTAGCTTCAATATATAACAATTTACCAGTTTATCATAAATTTAATATATCGAACTACTCCATTTTTCTGATTTGGGTTACTGTAGCAAATGAAAATATGGAATTTTTTTATTTCTTCATTTCTGATTATTATTTTATTCTTCCTTACTTGAGATTTTGTTTTACTACTGTAGCTATTATAATCTGATAATTTTATCAAAAATATATATAAATTCTACAGGTATCTTAAATATCATCACCTTCACTGATGATTTTAAGCATTTTATTCTGAATCTGTCTGTTTCATTTTGTTTTGCTTTATTTTATCTTAGAGAATTTTTTCACGTGATGAGAGAGAAAAGTGTTGGATTATTTTCTTTATGATTTTTTATCTGTTCAAAATTTACAAGTACTTCCTCTTCCTAAGATCTCATAAAGTGTTAATTCTATTTCAACTTTCTGTGCTTAGATTATTATACGTATAAGCCCTTTATCCATCAAGGATTTATATTGATGTATAGATGCAAAGGATTTCTTAAAATTTTCATTCCCTCAAAGATTAGCTAATTTTACAAACGCCATTTATAAAATGGCCCCTTCTATTCAATTACACAATGATAGTTTGACGTAATCTGGGTTAAGTGCACATATACGTTTTCCCTTCTCTCATTGACCCAACTGTCTAATTGTGTGCAAGTATCTCACTGTTAATTTTTGCTGCTACATAATATCTTTTTCTATCTAAAAGAGCTAGCATCCCCTAATTTTTTGAAATATTACTTTACTTGTATATATTCAAATATATTTTATAAACAGTTTAATTTGTTGCAGGGTATTTTCTTCTTATGTTTTATTTAGGAGTAGATGAAATATATGCATTAATTTGTGGACAAAGATATGTTAAGCATATGGCTTTTTTTGGACACACTGAAATTTCATAATACTCACAGCCACCCTTAGGGATCAAACCAAAGGGTGATTACCTTGTTTCTCTGCTCAGAACTTGAGTTTGATACAGTTCCCTTAGTTTCTTGCCTACTAAAGATCTAAGGTTGAGAGTTATGGAGAAAATCCTGAGATGTTTATTTCTACTTTCTGACAGTGACATTAAACAAACAGAGCAATAACAAATCAATGACTGTCATTGGATTTAGATTTTACCTACAGACGAAGCAAGCTGCATCATGCTGAGCTCGGGTGCATCATCTTGCCTCCTGAACAAGAAAAGGGCCGAGGTAATTATGCAGGGCAGTCACGTTGAGGCGCCAACCTTTCTCCTTGCTCAGTTCAAATATTATTGCTTTTAAATGTCAGCATATCACCATTGTAAGCATGTGTGTTTATTAAAACTTCTCTTTCCTGGGACATTTCAGGTGGACACCTTGGAGCATGATATATATTTAAATTTTAATCAGAACTCCAGGCACAGCGATGCTTCTATTAGAGCTGAATTGTTTGTAGGAAGAGAACTGACTTTGAGGTCCTACTATAGGCATGGACCTGTGCCAGGCACTGCATGAAGAGTGACACGTTCAATCCTCATGAACACTGTGTAGGAGGGATGTTTCCAAATCCCCATTTCACAGGTGATGAAATTAAGTTTTAGCCTCTGGGGATTGAAGTGGGCTGTAAAGGATGCTCGAGCCACTGCCTTCAGCATTCCTTGCCCACTGGAATCTTTAACATCTTGATAAAGTTGCAGAGAAATCTTTCAGAGCACATATGTCTGAAAGCCTCTGATGATGAGGTGCTCATGACTTTCCCTCCAAAAACCCATCGGTCCATTACTGGATGCCTCTGGTCTGACCATTTAAAAACAAACAAACAAAAATAAAAGTCCTTATATCCTGGGTGTGGGGCTTTGCTGAACCTCTGTGCCCATATCAATACATGAGTGGATTAACAAATTGTGCTCTATGTATACCATGGAGTACTGCTCAGCCACAAAAATGGCGAACTACCTATTGTACTATCCTGGATGAAGCCAGAGCCCATTCTTCTAAGTGAAGTATCACAAGAATGAAAAAAACAAACACCATATGTACTCACCATCAAATTAGTACTAATTGATCAACACTTATGTGCACATATGGAAGTAACATTCATCGGGTGTCGGGCAGGTGGGAGTGGGGAGGAGGGTATGGGTATATTCACACCTAACGGGTGCAGTGCACACTTTCTGAGGGGTCAGCATGCCTGTAGCTCTGATTCGAGTGGTGCAAAGGAAACTTATGTAACTGAAGCCTTTGTACCCTCGTAATATTCTGAAATTAAAAAAAAGTCTTTATATCAAACTAAATTCCATTTCCTTATAATTTCTGATCTTAGGCTCTCCTTGAGCCTTCTGAAGTCAGGGAGAAAAGATCTTCCCTATCTTCCCACATACAACAAGGGATTAGAGAGGCGAATTATTCCCACGGAGTGACAAACTCAGCATTTCATGAGATGGAGAAACTGGCATCAGCTCTGGTATCTTCACAGGCCCCTAAAGTAAGGTGTCTCTTTTTCAAGGTGCCGTATTCTTCATGACCAGAGGAAATCTGGGTTTCCTCCAAATATCAAGGCTTTCATGAAAAACCCCTGGATCCCACCCTTGGTTCAGGGAAAGTTGAACCCTCAACATCCATTTCTGACATCATGGTATTCCAGGAACACGTCACGTTTTAGTTTCCTGGAAAGTGGTGGGACATGCAACCTCTCAGATTACATATAGCCTTTTAATGTCCTGTTTGATCCACCTTTGAGTCCCTTGGAGAACAGATGGGTGAGTTGTTTCCTAGCTGGTTTTCCTGAAATGTCATTTCTCTTGGCTCTGCCTGAAACAGGAGCTAGAGACTGCACCATTCAAGGTTATACTCTCTAATGACGGTCTGAAATAGCAGGATCAGGGTAGGGGATTTGATATCAGGAGCTATCATCATCCAATCAGTACAAAATTATTTTCTGAGTCTAGCTGACCATGCATTTTTCTTTGCAGCTGCAACTTCATTAAATGGACTGAGTTTCCAACAAGAAAAGGTCAACATTTCCATTTGGGCATTCAAACATCTCCAAGATGGGTTTGAGGCTTTAGTGTTCTATTGATTCAGCCATCCCCATGCTGAGCACAGAACTTTGCCCAGAATAGATGGGCTGTGTCAATCAAAGCTCACCAGCGGGGATATTTATTTTTAGTTTGATTCACAGGGCTATCAAATACTGAAGTTGAAGGGGACCAAAGTAATTCTACTTTAGTGCCAATTTGCAAATAAGAATTTCATAACTGATACATTACTGAAGCTAAAATTCATGAAGAACAAATGCTTTGAAATGACAGGGTTTTCTCTTGCAATCATTTGGCCTGTGTTTGCCAAACAAACACTCACTAAACATGAAAATATAAAGTGAGGCCTCCAGAAGAGACACTGACTCTATAAACGAAACTGTTGTAATTCAGTGCCAAGTGACATTGAAATATAAAGCACTGTTGGTCAGGGAAGAGGAAGTCTTTCATTTGGAACATAACAGAGATTGGCAGCCTTTGGACGTGAAGAGATAGAGGATATCCTCCTGATACAAGGAAAGGTCCATCTGCTAGTAAGTCTACCTAAATCATGTTAACACATTAACTGCCATGTGAGTTGTATTTAACTCACACTAGTTTTGAGCCCAGGGCCCCATGAAGCAAAACTCTGTAGTTGGTTTGTGAAAATCTCACTTGTTGACATTTTTATTGTTCCAGTTAATAGTGACAATTTAATTCTAAGCACATGGATTGTGTTGCATATAACTCATGAACAGAAAACAAAAAATAACAAATTAGGAAAGATTATTTTGTTTCCATAAAACACTTCTGTCCCAGGGAAAAAAAAAATTTTCTAGTATGGCAGTCCATGTGTTTGTTAATAGTGATAGTAACTTCTCAAACGAATGTTATGCTTTTTGTGTACTTTTATGGCATTTGATTGCATCCTGATAATGTTTTTATTTTTTAAAAAATACCTTATTTTTATATTATAAATTTAAGTTTCTTCCCTTGACAACATAAGCTATGATATAGATGTTATTTGTTCCTTTTTATGAATTTTGTTTTTCCTTCAAGTATTCTTCTCCTCTCCACAAGGTGTGTTTTGCCCCCAAATGGATCACACCTTCTCCCCCGACACACACTTAAAACACATCAGCCTTTCTGATGTTTGCAAAGTCTTTGTTCTCCACGTTTGCCTTTGCCTTTCCATTTCAAGACAGTTTGCTTTAATTGTAAACATATTTAATTAGCAGTGAATGTGCCAAGTCAACATTAAATAAACCAATTCCATCACCTATAACCGTACAACCCACACCCAAAGGCTGTTTATAAAACTTTTAATAAAATGATTTCACTTCACTTTGCAAATGTTTTCAGATCTCTAGCATCTCTACATCTCCAGCATCTCAGTTAATTAATTTCATAAGTTTTATGTTTTACTTTTCTTTTGGCAGGGGACAAGGGGCCAATTTCTCCCTCTTTTAAGTTTTCTTATTTTCTTTGAACTCTTCTTTCTAGATGGTCATGTTCTGACATTCCTGACCCAGGATTTAATACTTATGTTTATATAGGTTATATATAATTCATCTCCGCACATGAAAAATATATGAATATAGGGTGAATCCATTAGGCAACTGTGAGTGATTACGAAGTCTACTTATGTGAAAATCCTATAGCAGGAAGAGGAGAAAAACCTGAACAGAGTAATTCATCCTGTCCCTATTGTAATGCTATGGAGCAAGAGTTTCAGTGGCAACTGCTCCTCCTGTCCTTTATATTTGGAAATCGACCAAACCTAATGCAATGAGGAGCTATTCCTGAGAAGTCCCCAAGGTGATGCTTCCAATGTGCTCATGAGCAGATCCCTTACCTGCACCTTCTCATTCTTTAACTTCTGCTCACTCTGTAGCACGGAGCCTTAAGAAGTCACCATTTGTCTGGGCAGAACCCTGGTAGGATGGTGACTCCACTCACACCACCCCCTGCTTTCCTCTACCTTCCTTTCTTCCAGCCCTTCCCCTGAGGTCTACAGAGGCCCGCAGAAACATGGCTAGCAATGTGCATGAAGGTTGTTCTGAAGATCTTCCTATCAGAGAAGGGAAGATTGCCTATGCTTCTCCTCAGTGGGACATGGGCCACATTAACTCACCTCTGCAGAAATAAGCCAATTTCCTCACATTGGTTCTTTCCTGCTCAAGATGATGTCTTTCCAGGATGATTGACAGCTTTAGTACCCATTCCCTGCACTCCTAGCCCTACTTACAAGAGTGTGACCTGGCTATACCCCCTCAGACCCTATCCCAGCACACAGACATCAGCACATTTTTCAAAGTAGACTGCGCCAGTTCTCTTGGAGCCTTTCCTCATGAATCGCTTCCAAAAGTCTCCAAGCCAAGTGTGCCTTCATCGTGACCAAAGAGAAAGCAAAGCTTGCACAGTAAACTGGTCCCCAACCTCATCCTCTTCTCCCACGGATGATCTCAGCTCATCTTTCTTCCTGATTCCTTTCTTTTCATATCCTCATGGCCTTGGGACATGCAAATTAAATTCAGCAAATATTGGCTGAACACCTGTGATGAACTTGAATGTGAGAAGTCACTGTGGGCAGAAATAACTTTAAAAGAAGTCATAGGAAGAGTTCTGAAGGAATATTCATAAGGAAAAGAGTAAACCATTTTGACTGGGGTGCCATGGAGAGGTGTCACAGAGGTGGGATCAGGGAAGTCGAGTCTCAAATGAAGGTGATCCCCTGAGAATAAGAAACAGTCATTACTCAGGTACACACCAAGAATATTCTCTATTTGTACACTTTTGATAAGATGTTATTTCTTTTCATCTCTTAGGTGATACCCTGCAGCTCATTCCATTAATTCCTACCTAGAGACTCTGGCATACTCCCTTTCCCTACGTCTTAATGTTTATCTTTCTAAGAACTCCCTTATACTGCATGGAAATGTGAATTGATGTGGAAGTCTCACCCAGCAATTGGTCATTAATAGATCAAGAGTCTTAAAAATGTTCACATAGGGTTATTAAGAGCCAGCAATTCCACCCCCAGAAATCTATCCAAATGAAATAACCTAAGACAGAGGGGGAAATAAATATGTAAAATGTTTTTTGCAGAAATATGTTTATTATACCATAGCTTCTGATTTTGTTGATATGATAAAAAATAGATAATAAAAGAAATTATTAAATGATAACACATCCATATGATGGATTGTTAAAATGCAGCCATTAAAATGGTGCTTATGGAAAATTGGTAACATAAAAAATATGTATATGATATGTTGTTAGGAGAAAGATGCAAGGTACAGAATTGTGCACAGAATATAATCATGGCCACGTAGAACTTGCATATAAAGTGGGCTAGAAGCAAAAAGAATTAGACAGGGAGGAAAGAGGAAAACATGTTGACAGCAGATTCTGTGTGGGTTATTTTCACTCTTTGTTTCCACTTTAATGAATATTCTAGGTACCTTTGAACAGACAGGTTTTTTAAAATATATATATATATATATAATATTTGCAGTAAATTTTTAAAAGCACCTTTTAATCAAAAACCGTATCTTCCTCCTCACCAGGGTAATGTTTTGTGCAAAGGCACACAGCTCAGATGCCTCCATTTGCTTCCCTTTATTATCAGACTAAGGTCCCCATAAATTTTAGGTTCAAGACTTCTCAGCCCACACAGGCAGCCTCAGACACAGAGACTGACTCCCTTCTTCCCTCTCTCTTCAGGGTCATTTCCCCTCAGCCCACCCACAGAGAACAAAGAGCTTGGTAATTTTGATATACAATAAACATACATATCTCTGTAACTTGTCCTGTGCTTTTGATCTGCATTGCACTAAAAGGAAAAATTCTGGTTTGCTCAATAAATACTTTGTTCTTAATCCAGCAGTCACTCCTATCACACATCCTATCTGCCTTTCTCTTTTGGCACGGCCCATGGTTTGGTGCTGCACAAGTATATCAGCTCTTTTTGGAAGGTCTCTGCACCTTGCACTGTAAGCTTCCTGCTACCCCCGTCAAAGTTTTGCTGGGAGATTTCCATAAACTCCTACAGTCTATATTTAGCAATGCCAATGCATTCTGCCCACTAAGGATGGGCCTCTTTCTCATGTTTTATGATGAATGTTTCCCCAGGTCTTCCACTGCCCATCCAGCCTGAGATTTAGCCCAGGTCATTAAGAGAGATTGCTTAGAAGTCTCTTCCATATTTCAGGATGCCACTAGCACATACACAATCTGATACTGGTCTCATTCGTGCCTTTTCCTCTCTATCTGTCCTCCCTCTGGAAGAACTGTAGCATGGGCAATTTCACTTTATACAATTAATCAATTAGCAGACCCGTATTGAGTACCTGCCGCATGAAAAATATAGTGCTGGCTCTATGGGGAATTCGAAGGAAGAAAAATGGGTGTCCAGACTCTCAGATTGAACAGTCTGGTAAGAGGGAGAAGATAGGTTTGGTTAGCACCTAAACCAAAGGCATAGGATGTTAAGCAATGCAAAGGAAAGAAGGAAGGAAGGAAAGGAACTAACATTTATTAAGCCCCTACCTTAGGCTAAGCACATAAAAAAGTCTGCTACAGAGACACAAAGCCTAAGATTTAAAAGAACTCGATAAATGCGCTCAACTATATTTATTTTCATAGAAAGCTCAGAAAGATAAATGAAAACTGTGTAGGGAGAGGAGTGGATTTGGAGCAGGGTTTCGAATGCCTAAGCTTAGGTGATAGAAGTTTATACAGATAAAAGAGAAGTGATAAGGTAAGCAAATGGAGGCCGTGGATGAAAGACCGCATTCATTTAATCCGTGATTCGATATATTACGTGCTTGTTGTGGGAAGAAAACAATTCCAGGACTTCAGAAATGATGGAGTAAGGAACTCAGTGGATCCTTTCCCTAGCAAAAGAATAATGTAACTGGTGAAAATTACAAACAAAGCAAACCAAAGCAATCCTTTAAAGTGTCTGGAAAGTGTCCCAAGGACATAATTAAATAAAAATTTATTGGAGAAATTTTACTAAATTTTATTAAGAAAAGCAAGATTCCGCAGCATATAAGCCGCTACCTGCTCTGGGGCAGGTGCGACCAAGAAGATGGAGGATCCAGATTCCCCAGTGCACAGTCTGGGGTTATGGTGTCAACTGCAAGGAGCAGGCTGTCATACATACACCCTCCCCCAGGGCTGTGCTGTGAAGACTTTGTCTCAGTCAACAGCTGAGAGATGTGTGGGTTTCTTCACCTACCCAGCCGTTGCTCCTATGGGGGACGCTCTATTTCAGGCAGGACAGGCTAAGAGAGCTGGACCCCATCGCTCCAGGGCATTCAGAGAGAGCAAATTCCACTTTAGGGAGCAAAAGCTGGAGAGGCCAGGGGCTTCCACCTCTCTCCAGTGCCCACTAGTGGATCATCTGTGTCACGCCAGGAAAAATGAGTCTCCTCTCGTCCCAGTTCCAGCATGTGGGGAAGGGCTACTCCCCCAGGGTGCAAGGCAGGACTTTAGGACAAGGGCTCCCCTCCCACCTCTGCCTCAGGAAACTGATTTCATTTGCACAGAGTGTGCGGAACTCCATGCCTGTGGGTGCCGTGGGAAACACTGAAGATCTGGAGAGGAGGCTGGTAGTTCCCCGAGAGCAAAATGGCAGAGCCGACAAGTTTAACAGAGAGAACCAAGGATATAGACAGATGAGGGATCATAGCCAATCCTGGGGGTCAGGAGGGTTGTGACACGTGGTAGGCTAAATCCACTCAAGAGCAGGCACAGACAGACCTGGGGCCAAGCATTTTCCAAGTCATAACACAGGGCAGAAGCCTAGCAGCCACATGAGACTTAAAGACAACCTCTGACCAAACACTGACTACTCTGATGCAGAGGCAACTCCTAGGAAATCAAGCTCACATGTAAAATCATCCTCATCCCTGTCAGCCTGGAAGACTGTGTGTATGATCAAGGCTGTGCCTCCCAGGGTAAATCAGAAAGGAATTTTCCACCCACTAGTCCCTGGCTGAATATGGGGCAAAATGCCATGAACTCCTCAACTTTTGAAAGCAACCTCCAGGCCATACAACACACACAGTGGTAAAGGCTCAAAATAAAACTGGCCCAGGTGCCTTAAAACCCTTTGCACTCAGATGTCGAGTGTGACTCGACACGGTTAACAAAAATTATCGAGATTAAAATTACTCTTTGAATGTATCAATAATGTGAAATATTAAAAAATCCAAATAAATAAAGTTTGTATGAAAAGAAACTCCAAGTGTTTTATTCTACTGCCATGCTTTGTAAAATCTGGGGTATTTAAAAAATTACATCCCGAGTAGAATAAAGGAATCGAGAAAAAAGCAAGTGAGTGCAAAGGGTTAAACACAATCTTTGACCACTAAGTGGCTTAGGCTGACCCAGGGGAAGCTCTATCCACCAGTCTAAAGGTAAATACGAGAGGGAAAAAAAGTCTGAGCAGGCTACTAGAGGCTGCAGGCTACCAGAGGCTGCACGCTACCGGGGAAATAGACTTCACAGAATTAATCCAGCCAAGTCACAAACCAAAGAAATGACCAAGCAAATGAGCAATAACAATGACCCTCTGGGAAGATCAATATCCATAGTTGCTGTAATATATTACCTAAAATGTCCAGTTTTCAACCAAAAATTTCAAGACGTGCCAGAAACAATATATTGGCATAATTAGTTATCTAAAATCTCGTGCTTTTAATAAGAAATTTAAAAAAAATCTATGAGGCATAAGAAATAGTCATTTGAGATCACATGTGTGAGTCTATTTACATGAAATGTTCATATTGGGAAAATCCACAGAGATAGAAATTAGATTAGTGGTTGCCAGGAGCTGGGTTGGGGTCAGGGGCAGTGCGTTTAACTGCTAATGGGTACAGTACTGCTTTTAATGGGGACAAAAAAGTTCTAAAATTAGATAAGTGCTGATGGTTGTGTAATGCTATTAATATATTTAAAAAACATTGTATTGTACACTTTAAATTAGATAAATTGTATAACATGTGAATTATATACCAATAAAAGTCTTTTTAAAAAGCTGGCCACAACTTAATGCTGTTTACATCATAAAGTGGTCACATCATTCACTGGGGTAGGAACGAAGATGATTGTTTTGAGGGAGAGATAAGTAAAAATAAAATCAAGTACAACCATTTAATGACCTTCTATTAAGATAAAGAACTTTTTCTAGAATCAGAGAGTTGAGACAGAGAGAGGCTAATATATTCCATACAATTTTTAATAGTATTCATCTTAAGGTAAATATGTTTTGAATATTAATTTATCTCAGGGTTCTCTCATACATATGTGGGGGGAGAGGGTGGGGTCAGAAACATGAGATGCTGATAATGTACAAAGGAGAAGATTCCTGAAAAGAGAGGATGCCTTGAAGTAAGAACTAAAGGATGAGTGGAAATTTGAGAGCTAGGTAGACACTTAGGGAGGACATTCCAAGCAAAGGGATCTGTGTGTTCAAAGACACTGAGATGTAATAAATAGAAGCTGGTCTCTTTTGAGTAGAAAGTAGATTCATGTTTCTTAGTGTCTATTTGGGTAAGAGGTTGGAAGAGGTTCCATTGAAACTCATGAGAGTTCTCAGATACCTAGCTAAATATTCGGATCTCATCCCAATAAGCTGTGTAGAATTATTGAGACTATTAAGCAAGGAGCATCCAGAATCAGATTTGTATTCTAGAGAGACTTTTCTTGCAATATTGTGAAAAAAGAATTAATGAGAATAGACTAGAGGTAGAGAGATAGTTGAAGAGGGTATCTTAAAAGTCTCTTCACAGAAGAAAATGATTGGCAGTTGCTATGGATAAAAATCAAGAGACATTTCTAAGGTAGAACCAATATTTTGGTGAGGAATTTTATATGGGAGTGAGAAATAGGAGAAAGGTAAGGTCTAAGGCAGGTCTAAGGCATTTTTGCCAGGTCTAAGGCAAAAATTCATCACAGTCATGACCCAGGTTCAGACATCTGGTAAAATGCAGAGCAGAGCAAGAAAAGGAAGTAGAAGTCACAAAAGTTGAGTAGCCCAAGTTAATTGCAAACTAAGTCAGGTTCTTTCTGACTTATCTTGAATGCAGATCACAGCAATGCAGCATTAAATAATATTTTCTCTTCCATTCATTTTCTTTACACAGCCCGACTACTCCAACACCTGTTTCTTCCACACTCTGAAAATTTTCTCCCCTTGTTCCATCCCAAGAGCCTCATTTCTTTTTCAGTCTCCTGTTCTCTTTATTTTGCACCCCAAGAGCTCCTAAGAATCAGATTAGCTATGCAGGCTCTTTGTGGAGAGCACAGGAGGTAAAGAAATTGGGCAGACAAAGACAGTCTATGCAGTTAGGGGCTGTCACTTTGACAATCTGCTTCTCTACACAGGTGTTTCTAGACTTCAGACTTCAGGCATCTCCTCTGCCCTGGAACTATTCAGTGCTGATAAAGCTCTAAAAGTCTTCCTGTTCTGATCACAAAGCAAAAGCTCCAGCCCTGCTGGAATAATGCATTTGCTTAAATTTAAGAAAAGTAGCAACTAAGATATAAGAGCATAGGCATCAGTTTTGAAAACGACACCTTGGGAGCCCACACCAGAAACTCTCCTTGAGCAAGAACCACTTGAGGCAAATCTACCAGCCTGGAGTGGAATGGCACAAACAGATGATGAAAATACAGGCGTTCTCCTCATCTGCAGTTTGGTCTGCCACGTTTCAGTTTCCCACAGTCAACCGTGGTCCAAAAATAGGTGAGTTCAGCACAATAAAATATTTTGAGAGAGAGAGTTATTCACATAACTTTTATTATAGTACATTGTTATAATTGTTCTATTTTATGCTTAGTTATTATTGTTAATCTCTTACTGTGCCTACTTTATCAATTAAACTTTATCATAACTATTATGGATAGGAAAAAACATAGTATATATAGGGTTTGCTACTATCTGCAGTTTCAGGCATCAACAAGGGGGCTTGGAATATACCCCCTCAGGATAAGAGGGGAAACTGTATACTTTTATCAGTTGTATCAGCACACTTTTCTGTTCCTCCCCAGATACCGGATGGGCCTAGGATTGATGAATGGCTACGTCAAGAAAATGCTCCCTTCCTACACTCGGACTGAAGGAGGCATCCCTAATGACCAGAGTTTTGGCACTAATATCTTCAGCTGCCCATTTCCCCAATTTGAGCATTTAAGCAAATTCCTCTCCAGGAAGTGTTGGCTTATCTGTTGCTTAGATTGCAAAGCAGATGGAGTGCAATTTATAGTTCAATCAGGAATCCAAATTAAAGTCACTGGCTTGTTCTTAATGGGATTAATGGGAGTTGAGGAATACATCCTGGCAGCTTGAGACGCTGCCTGGCATTGGCAGTGGGCCCACCCTATGTTAAGTACACATAGGTATGCCAAGTTGCTAAGTCCCCACCTTCTGGGATTTCGGATCTAGACCAGAAAGACCACTGAGAGGATGGCGCAGGATAGCGATGCTTTTGTTTATCAAGGCCAAAAAGTTTTGCGACTTAATTTTTTTTTCTTTTAAATTTAATTCCTCTCTTCTTTGAAATTTAATATGATAGGGGTACAAATGTTTTGGTTACATGGATTGCTTTTGTACTTCTTGAGGCAAAGTTGTAAGCATGCTCATCACCTAGATAGTGTACACTGTACCCTTTAAATATGATTTCACCCATCCGCCCTTCCTCCTCCCAAGTGCATGATTTCTGTTGAGTTTTACTTGCATCTGTGCACATGAGTGCTGATTGGTTAGTTCCAATTTAAATAATGAGTAAATGTGGTGTTTCTTTTTCCATTCTTTAGATACTTCACTTAGAAGAATGGTCTCCAGTCCCATCTAGATTGTTGCAAAAAGTATTAATTCCTTTGTTATGGCTGAGTAGTATTCCCTGGTATACATATACACATTTTATTAATCCACTCATGAATTCATGGACACTTGGGTAGATTCCATATCTTCATGATTTTGAATGGTGCTGCAATAAACCTAAGTGCAGGTTTCTTTTTGATAAAATGGCTTTTTTTTCCCCCCCTTGGGTAAATACACAGTAGTGGGATTGCTGAATCCAATGGCAGTTCTACTTTTAGTTCTTTGAGGAAACCTCATACTATTTTCCATAGAGGTTGCAGTAGTTTGCAGTCCCACCAACAGTGTTTTAAATGTTCCTTTCTGTCTGCATCCATGCCAGCATCTACTGCTTTGGGACTTTTTGATAAAAGTCATTTTCCTACCATTTATTTTATTGAGGTGTAAGTTATTTACAATAAAGTCCCAGTTTTAAGCACAGAGTGTTGCTAGTCTTGACAAAAATATAGATAGTAGCCTAATCACCACCATAGTCAAGATACAGAAGAAAATTCCCTCATACTCCTTTGAAGTCAGCTTCTCCCCTCACATTCAACCCTTGGCAAACACTGGTCTGCTTACTGTCCTTACGGTTCTGTCTTTGGAAAAAGGTCATTAAATGAAGCATACAACATGTAGCCTTTGGAGGCTGGTTCTCTCACTGAGCATAAATGCATTTGAAATCCATTCATGTTGTTCAGTGTTTCAACACTTCATTTTTATTTTATTGGAGGTACATAGCTTGTGTATCAATTTCCCAGTTGATAGACATTTGAACTGTTTCTAGTTTAAGTGAATATGAATAAAGCCACTGTAACCATTTACATACAGAGTTTTGGGTGAACATAAATTTTTATTTCCCTTGGTTAAATATCTCTGAGTGAATATGTTTAACTTTATGAGAATCCACCTAAAGGTTTTACAAGTTGGTTGTAAAATTTTGCACACAATCAGAAATGTATGAGAATTCCAGTTGCTCCATGTTCTTACCCACACTTCATAATTTTGTTGTTGATTTTGTTTATTTTTTTAATGTGACCTATTTAATAAGTGGGTAGTGATTTCCATTGTAGCTCTAAATTGCATTTTCTTAATAATAATTAACTAATAATGTAAAACATCTTTTCATGTTTATCCACATATCTTCTTTAGTGATGTATCTGTTATTGTTTAATAGTGTAGTTTGCTTTTTTAATTGCTGAACTTTAAGAATTTTTTAGGTTTTTCTGGATGCAAGTTCTTTATCGAATATGTGACTGAAAATATTTTCTCTCAGTCTATGTCTTGTCCTTTTATTATCTTAATAATTTCTTTTTAAGAGAAGTTCTTAATTTGGATGAAGAGCACTTGAGCAAGTGTTTTCCTTTATAGATTGGGCTGAAAAATCTTTGAACAACTCAAGGTGACAAGTATTTTTTTCCTATATTTTCTTCTTGACATTTGTAACCTTAGGTTTTACATTTAGGTTTATTATCCCTTTCAAGTTAATTTTTGTAAAAGGTATGAAGTATAGATTGAGATTTTTTATTTGCATATGGATATTTTGTTATAATTGATATCTTGATCTTGTTTTGATTCAACTTGCTTATGTTTTTATTTATTCATCTTAAAATGCATATCATTTAATTATTTGACATTTAATTTGATTGTAATTTTTTTTCCTCATTTTTCCCTTCATCTTTGTTTCTTCTTCTTCTTTAGAAATTGCCAATATTTGGCCATTTGGATAAAAAATTTTTAAGCTGAGAGGTTCTTTTTTGTTAAATTGATTTTTAACAACTCCTCTTATGTTATAAATTGATTTTTTGTTCAATTACTTGTTTGACTCTGAGTTCTAATTCTAAAACATAAATAGGATTTCAACCTTTAAATGTTAAGACTTGAAGGCATATATTTTGAAAGAATATATGAAAATTGAATCCACAAGAAACTATCATTTAGGATGTCAATATCAATAACATTACTGTGTCACTCTGCTCAAAAATTTTTAGGAATTAAAGGCATTGAACAGCTATAGGTCCAGGCCTTGTGGCAAAATAATTTGAAATTAGCTTTTAAATTTCCCCCTTTTTAGCAATTTGTAAAAGTGAGCACTACCTCTTGAAAATGCAAGGTTGCATAACCAAATATGTTCTGCAAGAGAAGCAAAAAGTCAAAGTATTAAGTATTTTCATATTAAAATTCCACATGGTTCCTTTTTAGCAGAGAATTAAAAAAGCTGATTTTTCCTAAAATGGGTCTTCATTGACATATTTATTGTTACACTGAGAAATATAGGTACTTAGGCTTTCAATACCCCGCATAACCCTAACATTGGATTTGGTAAAGGTATTTAGAACTGGAAAGAAAAAATCGATGGACCCTTAGATTCTAGTCCAATCCCCCATGATATATGTAGACAATATCCTTAATCAGTGATTCTACAGTGTCACCTTGATTATCACCAGTTATGGGGAGCTTATCATCTTCCAAAGGCATAAATTCCATAGTCTTTCTTTACACTGAGAATATATATATATATATATATATATATATATATATATGATTATTCCCACCCTTTAAGACAGTTGAACCTCATCCCATGGGATAATCTTTGGGATTATTGCTGGTACTAAATGTATCCAGACAGGTCTATTTTGTAGTCTAACAAGACCTTGACCTTTGTCTCCTACCCTTGGAAAATGGTTTTAAAACCCTTTATCACTATGGTTCTGTATCTCTGAAGAACCCTGAATAATGCAAAGGCCATTATTTACTCCGCAAGGAGGAGGAACAAACACATACACAAACAGAAGAATATGCACATGTACATACACAAAATCTGTTTATAAACTTAGACTGCAATCAAGATAACACATATTGTGCTACAACTATTATGACTTCATCCACTCCCCTTTAAAGCTATACCGTAAATATTTTCTATGTCACCACATTATTAAATCATTTTTGAGTCATCATGTTTAATAACTATGTATTCATTCACAGAGAAAATTTGCCATATTTACTTAACTCGGATCATGTTACAGGACACTTAATTTGCTTCTGATATCACAGACCACTCTTTTGAATACACACATGCAGGTATTTTTTGCATATTTAAATTGGATACTTAGGTAGATAGATTCTCAGAGATAGCATGTCCACACCTGTAACACTGGCTTATGCTCCATGCTGCCAAATTGACTTTCTGGAGAAGTGTACCACTTTACACTTCTTGCCATCAAAATATTAAAGCATTCATTTGTTTCTCTAAATTCTTGCCAGTACTAGTATTATAATTATAACTGTGTTACTTTTTTTTCATTTTTGTCTTGGTTTCATTGAAATATAGCAGTTGAAACACTACCTTAGCTTAGTATATATTTATTTGAATACAAGTTAGTGGGGATAATTAAATTATTTTTTCTGCATTGTTGCTAGCCTGTTGCATTTTCTCTTTTGTAGTTTGTTCCTAATCTTTACTCATTCATCTATTAGTGCCTTAGTGATTTATATGAGCCCTTTGGATGTCAACGATATGATTCCATTTCTTGCCATATTTCACACAAATAGTTTTTCTTCTCTCTCTTTTTCCTTTCTAGTTCAGCTGCCTTTGCTCTGAATATTCCCAATGCTTGAAAAAATATTATACCAGATGTCTGTGTGATTAGCTGCTCACTCTCTTCAGGGCTTTACTCAAATATCACCTTCTCACTGCAGCCTTCACTGGCCAGGCTAAATAAAATAAGCACCTTCTCCTCAACCTGACAATCCCTTTCCACCATTTTTTCCTCCTTATTATTTAACACTATATGACTATATATATAACTTTAACTATAATCGTGTGTGTGTAGATAGATTTTGTTTTACTGATTTGTCATGAAAAGAGTGTTTATTGCCTATTGCTTCTCCACTAGAGTAATACAGAAGAATACTTTTGTTAAATACTGCTTGGAGCTAATTCTTTTTATATTTTCTGTCCTACTTTCATTTTCACATGGACGCCAGGGTGTTTGGTATTTTTTTGTTTGTTTGTTTGTTTTGCCTCAAGAATATTTGCCCTGCAGAAAGGAGATACAGCCTGAAGTCAAATAGCTTTTCAAAGTCTTTTATACAAGATTAAACCCAGTGAAAAGATAATGACAGTGAGAGTGGGAGCATTTAACACTCCACTGTCAACTAGCACAAACAGGTGTGGTGTCCATATCACTGTGCTGGTCACAGGTTACTCTTTGGAATTGGGCACATCCCAGAGGAGATGGGCTAAGTCGCTGTGGGCTGTCCTCGGGGTAGGATGCTCTCGACACTGACAGCTGACCCCTGAGAGGAACTTTTTCCATCCAAAATGATGGCCAACTTGCCATCTAAATGTGGCAAGCTTGACTAGGGACCCCAAGGAAATATTTTAATGGTATAATAAAGTAAGGCTCTTATTCAGTGTCTTTAAATATTAAAAACGTTTTACATGTTAACTATAAGAAGCTTATTGTTATTATTTTAAAATTAATTAATAAACACATATTTCTTTTTGCCAACTGTAAAAGATAAATAGTTATAACAAACAGATACAAGACCTATTTGGGGTTATCATTATTTTTAAGTGTGTGTAAGGGGATTCTCAGACAAAAATAACTGAGACTCACTGGTCTTCATTCTCTGATTAAAAAGCTAAAATAGATTAACTTAAAAAACACAGAAATCATGCTATTTATAAGTAACCTGTTTTTAAGATAAAGGCATATGTAATTTAACAGTTAAAGAATGGGGGCATGAGGCAAAATGGCATATCATTTAAATACCAAGAAAGAATTATATTTCAGAACAAAGAATATTACTAGAGATAAGATATTATGACTATCTCAAGTATATGCAGCTAATAACAGAGTTTCAAAATACATGAAGTAAAAATAAATAGACCTGAAAGAAGAAATAGAGAAATCCACAATGATAGTTAGAAATTTTAACAGTTCTCACTCAGTAATTGTTACATCATTAAATAGAAAATTGATAAGGATACGGAAGACTTGAACATTATCTACCAGTTTGAACTAATTAACATTTGTAGAAAATACACCCAATAACAGTAGAATAAACATACTTTCAAGCATTCACGGAATATTTACCAAGATAGACCAAATGTTGGTCCATGATAAAAGTTGCAAAAAATTCACAAAAATTGAAATCACTCAAAGTATTTTCTCTGATTGCAATGGAATTAAACTAAAACTTAAAAACACAAAAGCATATAGAAAATCCTTAAATATTTGACATGAGTCAAGGAAGAAATCTCAAGAGAAATTATAAAATGTTATGAATTGAATGAAAATCATGAAGTAGCACATCAAAATTGTGGGTGCTGGTAAAGAAGACCTTGGAAGGAAATTTTTAGCAATAAATACTTATATTAGGGGAAAAAAAAAGATCTAAACTGAATATTCTAAGCTTCTGCTTTAAAAAACCAGATGAAAAGTACCAATTAAATGTGAATTAAGTGGAGAGAACAAATAATAAAGATACAAAGAGAAAGCCACAAAATAGAAAATGGACAATGATAAAGTCTATGAAATCAAGTGCTGCTCTTTTAAAAAGATAAAAACTAAAAGATAAATGTCCAGACACATTGATGAAGAAAACAAAAAATACATAATACCAATAAAATACAGTACATGAGTCCTTTAGGTGTCCTACGGACATCAAATGGAAAATAAGGGGATATTATGAACAGCTTCATGCCATTAATTCAATAAAGCAGATAAAATAGGCAAATTCCCTGAAAGACACAGGCTATCAAAACTTAAAGAAGAAAGAGGTAACCGAAAAGCCTTGTATCTAGTAAATAAATTGAATTGTAGTAAAAATCTTCACACAAAGCAAACTCTAGGCCCAGATGGCTTCATTGGTGAATATAAGCAGACAATTAAAGTGGAAAGAATATAAATTCTGCATGAGCTATTTCAGAAAATAGAAGAGGAGAGACCACTTCTCAAGTAATTTTAAGAGGCCAGAATCAACTGTGAAGCCACAATCATACAAGGCATAAAAACTCAGAAAAGGACAATCCAATATACTTCATTACTATAAATGCAAATATCTTCAATAACATTTTAGCTAATCAAATATAAAAATGCATGTAAAAAAAGAAAGACTAATATAGATCATGACCAAGAGTGGTTCATCTCAAGAACAGCCAGTTCGGTCGAAATTTGAAAATGAAGTAAAGAAACACTTGTATTACCTGACTTCAAAATTTTATATAAGGTTACAGTAATCGAGACAATATTATATAGGATAAGGATAGGCATGTAAATCAATGGGACAGAAAAGGCAACTGGCAAATATCCATGCTTAGGACAATATTTTCAAGAAATGGAGCTGCATAATATCCATATGAAAAGATTCTGACTCTCATCTCACACTATGTACAAAAGTAATTTGAATTTTTTTAACATAAAACCAATGGGAAAAATCAAAAAGAAAACTATCACGAAGGAATCAATGGCATAATTTTTTATTATAGTATATATTATTAAAAGCACACAAATTTACTATCAAACATGACATAGAAAAAATGTTTCAGCAAATATTAAACATTGTGTTCAGAATCTTAACAAAGAAAGAAATATAAAAATAACCTAACATACCTCAAAAGGGGTCAGAGAACATTATAAGGTAATACCTAACAGATAATTTTGCAGAATATTAATCAACATAAGGAATATTGAATTTCACTAGAAATCCAACAAATGAAAAAATATGACTTTAAAAATTGGAGCACCAAAACCATGAGGGTGCCTTGACATATGTAGTCATTACTGGCGAAAATATACATGGGAATAATTTTTTTAGAAATAAATTGAAAATACATATTGAAAATTCAAAATTTAATGTTCATGTGCTTTGATTCCCAATTTTGGATTCTCAGAATCTCACTTCTTGAACTCCATACAAAGGAAAGAATCAGAGATCTACACATTATTTTATGTATGGGTTTATTAATTTTAAAATTAGTATAACTCTATGAGAAAACAATCCATTTGCCATTATCATTATAACTGCCTGCTTCTCTGGCCTTTGCAAATACAGGTTTTAGTTATTCACCTGTGTCAGTATTTAATTATAACCTGAACATTCCCACTAGAACTGAATTCCTATGAAGACAAGGACTTTATCCACTTTGCAACTGCTACTTTCCCTGGCACCTAATGAGTGTTCAGCCTTATAATAAGGTATTGAATAAATATTTGGTAACCGAGGGATCAAATAACTGAAGATTCATCCACATAATATAATATTTGGTTCTCTCAGGCATAAACGAACTGGGGAGATACCATTGGTGTTACCCACATTCTCAGGGCTCTCCTAAATTCACATCACCCTTCTTCCCTACACCAACATATTCTAGGAACAGACATACTTTTACTTAATCTATATATATCTTTTAAATGGCTCATTTTTTATCGACACAAATGCATTTTAGAAGGAAACATCATATTATTGCTATGAGTGGAAAACTTTCAAGCGGTATGAAAAGCAACTCTACAAATAAATACATGGAAAGAAAGCACTTTATTAAATTCTTGCTAGACACATTTGCAGCAGAAGACTTACGCTTGAGATCTTATTTCCATTTCAAAAAGGAGATTTTACAGTGATTATACATGTAACCCCAAACTGGGACTCACCCCATCAGAATGAGCAATACAAATTTAGCCAACACCTTTCAGGGGTCAACAATTTTATATTGAGCATCTACTACACACCCTTCTCTGTCCTAGGCTCCACGATACCTTGTAAAAACAATTTGCTCCCAGTGGTTTACATTCTAGAGAGGAAATAGTTTGACTTACAGTAAACAAAGAAAGCATTGAAAACAGAAAAAAAAATAAAAAGTGATATGTACTCTGCAGAGAATGATGGAAGAGCAGCGATATGGCAGGTGGGGATGGGAGGCTGCATCAGATTGGGTGAACAGAGAAAGAGCCAGTTAGGGAGAAAGTGGATTCCAAACAGAGGGAGAGCCGTGTATACATGGCAGTATTAGTAACTGACAAGAGAGTACCTTTCTCTCTTTAAAATGTATTCTTATTCACTGTCACTTAAAACTATATTTTCTAACCACCAGAAAAGCAGAAATTTATATTCCAAACTTGGAAAACATTGGATTACAAGTATTGAGGTTCCTTACAGGCTAGATCTAGAAATCACTATTTCCAAGCTGGCAACATGAATGCAGTGAAGTTGGGAGGCTAAGCTGGGAGGACGCTTGGGGTCACAGTCCTTACAAAACAAAGACGCACTATCCACATTTTAGAGGCAGTTTAAAGCTGGCCCCGGGGCCCCTGGATCAAAATCTTCCAAAGAGAACCGAAAGGGTCCCTTAATTCCACATTGAATCTGAGATTGTCTTTTGAATCATTTGCAGGTACAATTTGAGGTAGGAAAAAAGTCCAAATAATAGCACAACCAACAGAAATATAATCATTCGTGTGTGTAGCACGTTACATATCTCCTTTTATTTTCCTATGCTAGGTCAATCTTTTCTAGAATTCTTGGAGGCATGCCAAACAGAGGTTGCATCTCCCCACCATACAGATAAAAAATAAAAAATGAGACACACAGAAACGGTGGCATTTCCATGGCTAGCAAGTCATGCAGATTATCTGATGCCCCTTCCATGATTTACTCTGTGCGTTGGGACCCAATCTGATCTGAATGTGTGTTGGGTGACTGTCCAAGAGAGATATCTAATCATGTCAAATCGAACCCCAAAGCATGATAAAGGTACTATCAAAAGCTGGGGGTGTGTGGAGGGAGGAAGGTGCCCAGGTGAATTCTCACTTACATATTTCTAGTATCTTAGAATGCTGTAATACCCAGAACATGAAATGAAGAGTCAATTTCTCTTTATCCATCCATCCATGGCTGCATTCCTACACCTAACATTTACTCAGTACCTATTCCTGGCTGGAAATCTAAAGTTTAAAAAAAGAATAAATAAGGTTCAAGGAAGTCCATTTGTAATTCTAGAGAACCTGGACTAGTTTGCTAGATCAGCAGTACCAAACAGAGACCGCCTTTTTACTAAGTCCTAAGAGAAAGTAATGTGAAAATTATATTTCCAAGTGCTACTATTTCATTCACATCCCAGTTAGTGTTTGGGGACAAGGAAGGGAGGAAGAATATGACCATAGCATAAAATAATTTCCAATTTCTTGACTGCTAAATGATGTAAAATTGTGGTTAAACTAAACTCATTAAAGTTGTTATAGATAAAAAAGTACTATTCTAATTAAATTATATGCCTTCAAATCTAAATAGTTTCAGACAAAAGTTTGTCTCTGAAAACAGGAGCACCATTGCTTGAATAAATGAGCAAAAACATATTAAATATGAAATTCCTTATATTGGAAATGTCCAAGTTTGTGCAGTTCTTGACAAGCTCATATAAATTTCAAATATTATTTGATACATAGCTTCTATCCAATTATATACAATTCATAATCATGTGAATTTATTTGTCGTCTGAAGAAAACATTTAAAAGCTATTTTACTTGTTGTTTTGCCAACATTATGCTACATATTTTAGTCAAACATAAGTGAATTCATTGACCAGATAATTAGTCTTTTTTGGAGGAGGGGAGGTAGGGAAATTGTCAATCAGTTCTCTGCCTAAACTAGAGTCTATTAAGACTTCTATATTCTATTGTTGGCTCAGGAGACAGGGAGATGAGAGAAGGAATCGATTTCTGAAGACACTTATCAGATGAAGCAGGAGGCATAGAGTGCTAAATTCTTCCCTTACATTGTCCTGAAGCCTGAGATGGAAAAATAAGACAGACACTAACAATACTATTGCCACCTTCTAGTGTTTTCCTTATCCTAGGAACTATTAGTGGCTCTAGAAATGTGAACTCATTTATTCTTCCCCACTGCCAGCAATGTAAAAATTGTTATTTCCATTGCACATTTGTAGAAAATGAAGTTCAGAGAGGTCAAGATACCTACTCAAAGTCACACAGCCAGTAAGTATGGGAACCAGGCTTTATAAACACGAATGCATTAAATGTCACACCCAATATAGAGTAATTTTTTTTTTAAACTCTTGAACTGAAGATCTATGCTCTCTGTAAGCTGAGTCTTAGGCCAGCGTTGTCTCTGTGAACCTCTGAGAAATGACCAAGTGTTGCCTAGTAGTTTCTTAAAGTGGCAGAGCAATAAGATCATATTTAAGTCACCAGGAATGAAGGGAGTCCTTTTAAGAAGACAGTACAGTATTCTCTGATCATGAAAAATGATCCAATGAGTTAATTTCCACAATGTAAATTCAATTCGTACTTGCAGGCTTTTCAGAGTTGACCATGGATGCAACATTGACTTTTGTTAAAAAACAAAACACTTTTAGTCCCATGAAAAAGGATAAAATATCATAGTTCTCTATGAAACATAATACAAACAGCCATGAAATGCCCAATCACAGTTTTTTTATATATATATTTGATTTTTTAAATTCATATTGCAGAAAGATGCAAATCCCAGCAGAACAATCCACAATTCTGTTCCGGGTATCACTTTGGACTCGGAAGGCAGGCTGAGCTTTCAGCCTTGTGACTAAATCCCATTGTCGAACTACATGGTGAATAGTTGCTCAAAGTAATAAACCAAATGAATGGAGGCTGGGAAGCTTTCATTCCCTTCCAAGTTCTCACCGCCCAGGCCTTAGCTAAGTCACTGAATTGTGAGGAACAGTCATTGCTGTTGGCTTCTTTAATCTAAGTTTAAACGATAAGTCCTCCGGTCAAGCTGGGAGAAATAGGATTCTTTTCCATCCAGCATGGACATCACTTCCTGTGTATGATTTGGAGAGATGCTTAACCTCTCTGGTGTACAATTTCCTTCAGTGTAAAGTGGGGATTTTAGTGCTTTGTCTTCTCGCAGGAACAGAATGTGTGTCACGTGTCTCGTACATGACACCAATACAGTATGAGCTAAAAGAAAAGGCTCATTAATTGAAGGGAATAATTAGTGAATTAATCAATATTCCTTTCCTATTTTTCAAAGCATTTGACATACAAGCATAAGGTTTATGCTTACTAATCATCCTTATTAATAAAACTAAAATCAGCATTACTCTTCAACACCCAAGGGACTTCACTATTAAAATACTCATTTTAACATTGGGAGAGAACAGTGAAAAGCCAATTAGAAGAAACAGAGTCACTTCTAAGGCTTTAACTCCCGTTTGTTGACTCCTAATTTCCACGGCCAGCCCCCACTTCTGCAGTGAGCGAGCTGCGAATCCTACTTTAGATTACCTACCTGACGGTTCCATCCAGCTGTCACACAAACACTTCCCATTTACCATTCCAACCCGAATTCAATTCAGCTTCACAGTTGACATGATTTCTCAGACAAGGAAGCTTAAAAGCACACTGCCAATCTCTCATCAGTCACCAAATCCTGATACAGCTGCCTCATCGGTCTATTTGCTTTCATTCCATAGATATTTATCATGCACCTGTTACTTCTCAGGCACAACGTAAAGAGCTGGGTGTATGATGGTGAATGAGAAAACAAGATCCCTGCCCCCTGGGAGCTTCCATTCTGGTCGGGCAGTCAGACTCACAAACACACACACACATACACAAAACCAGAAAGCAAAATGTTTAAAGAGTCGTCATCGATACAGAGAAAACCAGCAACAGGTGATCTACCTTCGATGGAAAAGATGACACATCTTGTTTGCATGAGGAAAGAAAAGACAATCATCTGTGTGGCGGAAGCCCAGGGCACTGGAACAAGAATGGAATGGGGTGGCATGGGAGAGGTTTGCAGGGCCCTGGCCACCTAAAGCAATAAAGTAAGGGAACTGGCATTTATTTTAAGTCTCTGAGAAGCCATTGAAGAGGTTTACATTGTACAGTCACACGATCCACAGCTGCGTGTTAAAAACATCCCTCTGGCTTCTTTGCGTAGAAGAGATTGGGAGGTGGAGAGCAGCCAGTCCTTGGAGTCGGAGATGAGGAGGGTCCTGAACAGGCTGACGGCAGGCAGTGAGGAAGCAGGGAGGTATTTCCTCTTCCCCACCCCCAATTGACTGAATTTATTTCAGGCCCTCATTTTATCTCATTTTGACCTTCACAAAAAACCCTCCTCGCATGTCTCTAGGTTTACACGCTCCTAATTTGTCCTTCACACCTCCTGCCAGCTAGTTTGCCACTCTTCTGCTCAGAGATCTCAACTTCCTGCCCCCCACCCAGCCTCATTGTCTTATAAAGTTTCTCAAAAAGAGCGAAGGATGTGGCACAATGACCCAGGAGCAATTTCAAATGCTCCGACCTTGTCCCACCTGACACCCAGAGCCATACTCTCTGGGCACCATGAATGTGTATATTTATTTAATTCTCCAAGGGACATGATAAACTGCTCTCTCATCTTCCCCATCATTCCCAGGAACCCTGCCCTCTAAGAGATAACTTAGCTAAACTCAGTTATCTATCCAGAATGGCCACAAGTGGCTGACCATGTTCAGCCATTCATGTTCAGCATCTATCCTCCTCCTGTTATACCTTTAATTTAATTCATTTTCTTCCCTCAACCCTGAAGGAGATGAAATATCCTGTTGCATTGTCTAGGGAGGTGGGTGGGCACAGAGGTAATTAGGTGATTCCAAAACAACTGGATAGTTATTTTGGTACAAGGTTAAGAGGATTGCCTGAAAGATATCAAGGCAGGTAGCAAGACTCATTCAGTATCCTCAAGTAACTAGTACAGAGTCTACACAGTAAGATTTTGATGAATGAACAAAAGAATGAATGAATGATGAATAGAAATAATACCCATTACTTGAGGACAAGAAGAACAGAGCAGTGTTCCTTGTTTAGCTCCACTGAGCTAAACAGTCATATCACATAAAACAGTCATTATCACATAAGGAATGACCACTTAAACTAAGATTGCTTTTAAGGCAATATGTTCCAAATGAAAAAGGACTCCACTGGTCAGGAAAGATATTTTATTTCCAAGCTTCTAAGAGGGTTCTACAAACAATAGAGGCTTAAAATAAAAAAAATAATAATAATAAGACAAAAGAAAAGAGAAAAACAAGTATTTAACTATTGAAAAGTAGACAGCCTTTAAAAAAAAAAACCTTAAACATAAAAATGTGAAAATGTAGTTGTCAACTCTAATCCAAATACATTCCTAGAAAAAAGGATCATCCATGGTGAGAGGGTAACTTACAGCTGTATACTTATTTAAATGCTATTCATATTCCTTTTGAGTTATTTCTTCATTTCAAATTCAATTGGAGATCTGTGCAAATCTAGCAAAATATTCTTTGGATTACAAAAACTATATAAAAAATGAACACAACCTGCAATTATGGAAGTATTGAGAATGTGCAATCTTTCACCAAGATGAAAGATTCTAAAGTGACATTGTCCACAGAATTTATTCCATTGAAGTGTTCAGCCCAATTGGATTTAAATGCAAAGTAAAATGGAAGTGAGCACTTCATAAAAACAGTTCTCTTTGTATGCATGTTGACTTGAATCACAAAAGATAGTATGTAACAGGATATCAAGAAATGCTTGAAACAAACTTTCACAATAAAGTAAGAAAGAAAAAAGATAATCTAAAAGGTGTCTGCAATCCAAGAAAATGCATGTGCCCTGTGTTTAGGGGGAAAGAGGGAAATCGTTTGCAGCATGACTTTGTGTGGTCTTTCCCCAAGTATTGCTACATTCTGACCTTTGGCCCAACTGAGCAGGTGAAATGTCCTTCAGGTAAATCCCAATCCCCAAGAAACTAACTAGCCGGGACTGCAGAGGACTGTAGATAAACTCGTGGATCCAATGACATTGACCCTCAGAATCCAACATGGTCCCTGCCCTCATTCTGAGCTTATGGCCCTAAGCATATGCTAAATAAAAGTTTTCAAAATGAATTGTTCTTTCTCTTATCAAAACTTAAAATGCCACATTATTTGAAGAGAAATTAAAATTACAGGAGGAAAAATGAGTAGTCGCAAACTGTCAGTCTTATGATAGCCTGGCAAGTTCAACATATGAGGAAAAATAGAGTAATATTGGAGTCTGGGGCAAATTTATAGTTTTGACTCTTCACTTCCTCCAACCCCCAAATGCTCAGGGTGGGGCACAGAATCCACACCTGGAACATTAGAGTTCTGATAGTTCTGTTCCCTCACGGATTCATCTCTCAGAGCCATCAGATTACTGATATACAAGATAAATGCATATTATATAACACGTATTGCAAAGTCATAGACTGACCTAGTTCTTTAGCATCCTTCTTTTTCAGAAGATGTGTGCGAAGAGAAGCCAGGAGGTTAACACCAAGAATGCATAAAAAAAAAAAAAATTAAGTTTTACATGATGTTACAGAATCTTATCTGAAAAAACAATTTGTAAAACATATTTGATTTTAAATAAACAATAAAAGCAGCAGATATGACTACAACAGATCATAAATAGGATTACTAAAAGGTCACAATTAAATTAGAAATAGAAATGGATCATTAGAAATACTTAAATTTTTTTCCTCAATGTTAAGAATCAAACCCAGAATTAAAAAAGAATCTTTTTTTTTTATTTCAAAGGTTGCTTCTTATATTGAAGCTTATATTAAAGCAACAGTACAATGTTCATAAAATATAAGTGTGATGCCGTAACATTTTCTTACATGTCAGAATACTGATATTTGTATGTATACTAAAATAAGAACTTTAAAATTGTACAAATAGATACATTAAAAATGACATAGAAATAGGGCGTCTCTCACTGAAACAAGACAGTTATATCTGGCACATATTAGTTTAAGATGAAAGTAGAAGCAAAAAGATTTACAAGAATCAGCAGTAACAAGACTGATGCTCAGGAGACATAATTGTACATTGTATTGTACATACATTGTATGGGTTTAAGCTGGCTGAATATTATATATTTCAAGTTTAAAAATGCACTACATAGAGAGTGTCCATAGTTTAAGGCGAAATTACAGCTCAGAACTGTTGTCCTTTCTAATTTTGTGGAAGCTTCTTTGACAAATTAAAAAAGAAGAAAAGACTTAGATGTTCGTAACACATATACGATTTCCCTTCCTTGTCAGTTCATGGGCGAGACTTCTCCTTCCCTTAAATAGTTTGAGCGCCAAGTGGTTTTTCTCCAGCGAAGTTGACAAACAACTTCAATATCTGCCTTTTTGCGAGAAAAGGTACTTCACAGTATTTACCACTTGGATGTCCTTGCAGTTTTATTAAATGCATCCTCTCTGTAAAACTCTGCTTGTTTTAAATGAGCCTTTCCTGGATTTAAAAAAATACCTGTTTACACATCTTCTAGATTCTCGAGAACGCCAGACACAGTTCTTAAGGCCAAATTTGAATCGTTATTGTTAAGAGTCGTCATCAAAAGTGTCTTTGGAACCATACAAGTCTGCTAGTTTCTTAAAACGAGGTCCCCAGTTCTGTAGATAGTCATAGTCCAAGTCTGAATCTGTGGTGGCAGACTCTAAGGAGCTCAGGGACCCGGCCACAGAGCCCCTGCCTTCGTAACCATAGATTTGGATGGAGTCATATGGGGGGGCCGTGGGGTCGTTATCTGCCTCCTGTATTCTCGTGTTGATGAAGTCATCGACGTCCACGCTGTTGGGCGCTGGCCGGAGCCCAGGTCTAGGCATGTACTGATACTCAGGTTTTATGTCTTTGCGAGGGATAAATCCATTAATCCCATCAGGATTTTGGAGGGTGGCAATATCAAAGGCTTCTGTGTCTTCCTCCCCGCCCCCTTCATCGTCATAGGTAATGATGTTCTCACGGACATCTTCCTCCTCAAAGACAATGAGTGGTTCTTTCTTTTGCCTCCTCAGGGTCACGAACAATACCACGATGACTACAGAGAAAGAGAAAGAAAGGAAGCATTGGTTAAGCCCAGCGTTCCCAGATTCTTCTCCCAGAGGAACTCTGCTTACCATAAACCACAATGTGCAAATGCTCCAGAACTGGAACTCACAAAGGAAACCAGAGCTTTGCCTGGCATCCCCCAAGATGTGCAAAGCTGACCCACACCTGGCTGCTCCTCTGCAAATGCTGCCGTGAAAACATGACATCCAACAACTTGGCAGGTTCGGGACTATTTTGAAATTTTAACAAATGAATCCCGACACCATATTCTTAAGAACGAGGAAGATTCAAAATATGTTGGTCTGCAGTCTCTTAAAAGTGGCTAATGCCACATTTTCTTTGCTAAGATAGGCAGCTACCTTTCCCAGATTTTAAAAATAAGGACATTCAGAGACCTCAGGACCCACTTTCTTATAGGAGGTGGTGGCTAGTACCTACCAAGATCCGAGGAACAGCACTGACCCTACTCATAAGACTCTCCGAGGACTACCGTATAGCGGAGGGGAAGTTTATAAAGATTCCCAGGAGACAGAGTGTTCTCTTTATTTGAACACAGGAAAACAGTGTCAAGCTGAAACCTCAGATGAAGCAATCTGGTCTCTTCCCTGAGAGAGGGGATTCCATTAAGCTTGAGCAAACTGGGAAGAGTGAGCAGAGTCATTTATAAGGAAAGCTCAGACACTGTTTAATTCTTTATCGATTCCCTCCTCTCCCCCAAGAGGTTTCTACAATGTTCCATTAGAAGACTCTCCCAACACACTCAGCAAGACTGAAGAAAATGCAGCTGAGCTAGGCAAGCAGACTGAGTGACACTCTGAGCCCACCACCAGTCCAAGACGCAGGGATGGCGGACTTCATGGACTCCATTAGATGCCCAGAGCTCGATGCCTTGCTCTTGGCAGCACTTTAACTTGCCTAGACCACCAGACCTCTCCTTCTCACTTTCTTTGCTTGGCTGACCCTATTTTACCTTTCATCGTGAAAATGTTTCCTGCCATCCCATCCTGGCACCAGACAAGGCTATGGGAACCTGGTCCATGCACACACCTGGCCCTGTTCTGACCATCATCATCAACATTTATGACATGGTTTGCATATCTGCCTCCTCCCCTACTATTAATTCTTCAGGACATTTCATATTTTGTTCTCTCTGTTTGGAATATCCATCCATCCTAGCCCCCTTCACCAGGAGGAAAACTCTCTCAGCATCCATATCCTCTAGGAAGATGTATCTGACCACCCCAGGCAATGCCAGGCACTTTCTATGCTGTGCCCTCACCACCTTTTGTTCATGTTCCTATTGTGACACTCACCATGGGCCTTTGCTTACCTGTCCATGCACACTTTCCTTGATACTGCGTGAACATGCTGAGCACAGAGATCTTGGGGACTTCTTTAGTCCTCAGGACCTAACCAATAGCCTGGCACCCAGATAATATTCAATAACTATTTCTTGAACTGAACTCACTGGCTCTTTCCTATGGATTCTAGCTCCATTAAGTCATTCAACATAGAACAAAACATCATGAGAAAAGCAAAGGTTTGGTGCCACGCATATATAAGTTTGAGTCCAAATTTTGTCGTTCACTAATTCTGACATATTGGGAGAAATCTCATCTTCCCAAGGCCCAGCAGTGGTAGGTGTTATCAGCATCAGCACATTGGCGTTACTACAGTGTAAACCACAGGTGGGATAGGATGATGAACAGGGGAGCACATAACTCAGCTGGCAGATGCAGGACCAGCTTCCCAGGGCTCCCCATAAGCTGAGGCCGCCACATGGATATTGCATACGCTCTTCAGCAGGAGGGTTAAATGTCCTGCTTCTTCCTTCCTCCAGTTCCTGGAGTCCTTCACAAGCTGTCTTTTGTCTCATGATTACTCTTTCTGTTCCTTCTGTCCCTAACTTATCTCCTTCCTCTTGGGAGGCAAAACCCTTGCTCATCAGATACCAGGTCTCTGCCCCAGTTCCTCTTCTGCCAAACCTTTTCTGATGTCCCTCCAGCCCGCAGATGGCTTCTGCTCTATGCAGCCTACTGTCAATAAGGCTATAACTGCTTGTTCTAATGCCTGCTCCCCCTACATTATGCCATGAACTGCATGAAAGCCGGCAGGCACCCCGTTTCTCTTGTCTTAAACTGCGCCCACAGTGCACGGCATAGCGTGTCCCTGGTAACCAGCCCGTACCGGGGAAGCGCGCGTTTCAAGGATGGGCATCTAAGGCTAAGGCCCTTCCTGCAGGTGACCAGGGAGACCTCTTACCCAGCAGAATGACGATGCAGGCCAGGATGGCGATGAGCGCCCCCGTGCTGAGGCCGGCGTTGAGGATGTAGGCCTCCGCGTTGCAGGACAGCAGCGCTCCGTTCACGTCGCACCCGCACACCTTGATGGTCAGGGTGTTGGTGCTGCTCATGGGTGGGAACCCGCCGTCGCTGATCACGATGGGCAGAAGGTACAAATCCTGCTTCTGCCGGCTGAACCCTCCGCGCCGGGCGTACACCCCGGCGGTGTTATCTGTCGGAAGAGGAGACGAGGTGGGCGCTCCTATCAAGACCATTCGGTGCTCAGTGGGTTTCAGCAGTGGCAGAACTGAGGGCCCTCCCCTCATCATGAAAGGTTAGCAAACAAAATCTTTCTTACTCGTTCTTTCTTCTAAGTATCTAGAGAAGCCACAGCCACGTGGCATGTTAGGATCATGCAGTAATCTCTCTGGGTTTGGGAACAAAACTCAGAAATTGGCTCTTCTGTATTTGGTAGATCCCCAATGCCTTCACCCCAGGCCAGCAATACCGTTTTCTGTGTGGGTATTGCCCCTTCATTAAATGCCACAAGAAAGCATGAGCTCCAGCTGTATGCTTTTTGTTAGGATAGGAAATAATTAGTCAAGTGAGTGCGAGAAAAAAAAAAAAAAAAAGCTTATTTTTCATATTTGCTCTTTTGTATTTCGGGACACCCATTTGGATAATTTGTGTTTTTTTAAAAAAGAAATTCCAAGTCCACCCTCCAATCTTGCCCAAACTATGGACCCACTCATGACTCCTGAAGGGAAACAGCTTCCTCAAAGAGGAAATATTTTATAAAGCTTGCAGAGGATTTATGGTTTCTTTGAAACTCAAATACCGTCATTGACCCATTTAAACATGTCACCCTCTCCTGCTTACAAAGATTCTGCTGAAAATGAGTCTAAGTTTTCTCTGTTGCCTACATAGCACAACCCACCTCTGCACTGTGGACTGCCAAATATTTGCCTGACCTAGACTTCACCTTGTCTTCCCTTCCAAAATGGACCAGTTCAGCATGACATGAAGAATGCACTTCTGTTCCCCCAGTACACTAAGCTCTTCCATGTGCCTGGCCCTTTTTACCCATTGCTCTCTTGCCCCCAAAGTGGTTTTCCTTTTATCATAACAGTTGAACTTCTCAAGCTTTGACACCAAATTCAAAAGTCATCTCTTCTGGGAGGCTTTCCTAGACCTCTCCCAGCATCTCCTGTGTGAGCCATTGCACTGTACATTTCTACAGAAATAAGTATCCTACTCTTCTGCTATGATTTGTTGACATAACCACTTTGACCTCTATGAGACTGTGAACTTCTTGAGAATAGGGGATTTTATCTGATTCATCTCCATCTCCAGTGCCAGACACAAAGCAGATATTCAGTAAATACTTGTTGAACAAATGGCGTTAACTCCATTCTGGGAAGGGTTTAACCAAAATTCCAGAAGTTGGCTTTCATGTATTTCTCAATCTTTTGTAACCTCTGCCTCCCAAATTCTTCCTCGTCATATTTTCTCTGCCAGCCCCCAATATTTTTTCCAGGATGTATTTTCTGGTGGGAGAACATTGCTATTATAAAATGGTAGAAATTTTTAATGTACTCTATAAAATTACACATACACACACAATGGTCCCCTGGTATGGCCTGCCTCTATTTGTGGGTTAAGAATCAGTAATTTGTAACCATATGAATGATATGACCAACATCATGACCAACATTTAAGGCCGGTAGGCTTTAAATAGGCTGACAGTGCCATAAATTAGCTTCTGAAGTGGGAAAAAACATTTCAGGCTCTCAAAATTAAATTGATATATTTTAGGTTTAAGGAAATGTACAGTTGTTCCTTGGTATTCGTGAGAGACTGGTTCCAGGACACCCTCCCACTACAAATACCCAAATCCACAGATGCCCAAGTCACTGACATTACCTACACACATCCTCCAGTATACTTTAAAATATCTCTAGATTACTTATAATACCTAATGCAATGTAAATGCTATGTAAATAGTTATTATACTGTATTTTTATTATTCGTGCTATTTTTATTGTTGTATTGTTATTTTCTATTATGTTTTTCCTAATATTTTTGACCTGCTGTTAGTTGAATTACTTGATGTGGAACCCATGGATATGGAAAGCCTACTATAATTTATTCTCTGTGAGGTGGCAGATTCAGTCTCATTTAGGGATAAACGGACATTCCTAGCATTGCAGAAGGTAACGTGTGTATATTCACTGCCTCTGGTAGGCTTTATAATGACACATTTTCCGCCCTTCACTGCCAACATCTCAATCAAAACAAGACAGAAGAGTTAGCCCTCAATTCTGTATTTTATGAATTTTGTATAACTGGCATATATAGGTCTTATCATTGGAGAAAAATTATATATATTATGGAAAAATAATGAAAAAATTAAACTAGTCAAAATAGTAAGTGAAAACTCAGTCATTTGACTGTTCTTTCCAGTTGTAGGTTATACCATTATTCTATACTTAGCAATTATGAAAAAAATTACATATCTATAATAAATTATTTCAAAACAGGTTATTTCTAGCAATTTTTCTTCTTACATATTGTCGCCTATTCCAATAAGACTCTCACAAATAAAAAGTTACAATATCTACCTCATTTTAATGATCTGAAACATACCTAATACCATCATGAATAAAAGCAAATGTTAAAAATTTAAGAAGAAAAGCAAACTAATTAAATTGCTTGGTCAAATATAACTCTCTAATACAGGTGACATCTGTGGTAGGCCATGTACTTGGTTTATCTATCAGCTTCTCCTCTAGTGTCACAGTTGGAGAGAATGTGAACAGAGTGTTTTTGTTTTTATAAACTTGTGGCAGGCATAATTTAAAATCTATTCTTCAGTGTGCCATCCGTGCACAACTGTACCTGCAGATCACAGCAGGCTGGCAGGCTGGCTAACACATGAAGGTAATTGAAACTCAAACACGAATAGAAAACATGGATCTGAGCAGTAAACCAGCATGTAAGATCAAGGTGTTTCATCTTATGCAAAGCTGAGTCCTCTCAGATACACTGAAACTCTTACATAAAAGCTCATCAAAGTACCCAGGTGACCCAACCATTTACTATCTCTCAGTGATTGATCAGTAGGGGCTCAAGATCTTCTTAAATCTCTTCTAGCAAAGCATGTTTGACATCAAGGGTTTTAAGATGAGTTCAAGTAGTGGGAAATAAATGGACTAAATGTGTCTTTGAGGGCATTCACTCATTATATGCTTTCGAATGGGTAATTTTCCCCATCTAGAACCTCATTTGTTCATCTTCAAAATGATTAGACTGGTGGATATTGAGCATGCCTCAAAGGGTTGTTATTGTTATTGGAACTAAATAATGCAATAAAAGCCAGTGACTATCCTCTGGGTTCTGCTTTCAGAAGGCTTAGGGAATCCTTTTACCAGAAAAGTTATTACCAGTATTGAGATCCTTCAAAGCTAATGAGCTAGGAAAAGTGAATGTGGTAGAAGACACGTCTAACAGCCTGGCTTGACACTTAGGTGGTCTATGTTGCTTGAGTCAATAAAATATTCCCCGTCTAGACACAAGTTGCCCTAGTACCAGTGGGAGTGCAATCTTTCTTTCAGGAAGGGCATTTCTGAGGATTCAGTATTGTGGCTTATCTTTCTTGTGATCCACTCTGATCGCTGATCAAAAATAGCTGCTATGGTCAGGAACTCAATGAAAAAGAAATCTGGACACACAAATGGAAAAATAAAAACAAAACTAACAACAACAACAAAACTCCTCTACTAGCAACCAATTTTGCATCCTAACTTGGACTATAGCTTCTCTTTCATCTAAATTAAGTTGCCAGCTACTCCCTATTTATCTTTGAGAGAGTCCCCATACTTTGAACACACCCATTACTGAGGTTTATGAAGGTCGCAAGAACAAAAGAGGTTCCATGGAAACACATTTCCAGGGAAGTGTCAGATTTGCTTCATGGTTAATAAGATGAGCCAGAAAAAGACAAATATTCCATCAATTTTAAAATTTCCATCAAGAAATTTCTTAGATCCTTTCCTTACATACAACTTCTTAAAACACAAACCACCTAGTCTTTGGGGTCAAACAGACCTGGGTTTGAATCTTGAATCTTCTATATATTTATTGCTCGACTTTAAACATATTAAGTAAATGTCTTGAGTTTTTATATTCTCATCTATGAAACTTATAATTTTTAGCTTAAATTTGATTCCACTCATAAAGCTATTTAGCACAGTGCCAGCCTGTTGGAGATGCTCAGTAAATATTAATTCTTTTTTCTGGAAGCTCTCGTCTTTGAACAGTTGACTAATGAGGAAGAGAAATTTATTGGCAAAGAGAGGAAAGTGAATTCTTGGAAATGTCATTGCAGCTTTGAAGGCAATTGTCTACACAGAGAGCCTGGCATTCAGAAGTAATAAGAGTTCATGTCCTTCAGTCCTGGGCAACATATTTCCCATCATAAAAAAAAAATGTTGTTTTCAAGCACCTCTGTTTTTCATCTTGACATCAATGTTCTCATCCCTGGCCACAGACATGCAACCAGTTCCATTTTTCCCCCACTTAGGCTGAAACGTGCAAATGAGGCCACTGATTAGTAGTACATGTCATGCACAAATTGTAGTGTTTCTATTAATGGAAAAAGGAATTAAAGTTTCAATTTTTTATGTCTTCAACCTGGTCTCATAATTGTATGCTGTTTTTACCTGTACACTGTGTCATTACGCTAACAAAATATAAAAGTTCCTGATAATGATGGTCTCCATGGTACCAGTTTGAGAATGCAAATTATAAGGATTAGGATGATGATGTAGCCCAATGGAGGGATACATAAAACTGACATTAAAAAGGAAAATTTTGATGGAGAAACAGCCTTTGATGACAGATTGTGCTAAGTGCAAAACTCGCATTAGCAAAAAATAAAAATAAATAAATAAAAATAAAAAATTGGATCAAATCAGGCAATATATGCATGAGTATAGCTCCTCCACATTGGAAACTTAAAAATAGCAAGCATGACAGCAAAGGACCAGGGCATGCTGCTCTCACCATCATGCAGGGAGCCAGGCTTCTGTCACCCCACAGCTTCCCAACCAAGCTCTTCAGATGCTCTTCCTAGCCAGCCCTCTCCCTCTGTCCCTCTCTCCTCTGAAGCTAAAGAATCCTCACTGCTTGACCTGATCAGAGACATTCTACCCTACAAAGAAAGGCCACAGGTGCCTCAGTCTGGGCTCCTTTATAGAGGCTGCTGGAAGGCTTGGAGGATCTAGGACAAGACTTACACTTACAGAGATGCTTCTGGTCCAAATCTACCTAGTCTACCATTTCAGCTCAAACCTCAGAGACAAAGTAGATCTACCGACCATGTAACAAGCTCCACACACTTGAAAATAGGTAATTATCCACTCATTAGCAGTATAATCACTATTTGATTATTTTCCTCTGGTCCCACTCCACCACTTTCCTTGGAAATATGGCAATAGCTCTATCAGAATAATGGAAAACATATATACGTGTGTGCATGTATGTGTATGTATGTGTATATACATATAAGCAATATGGAAATTTATATACAGTACACTTCTCAAAGGTCTTAGTGGAGTTTTAAGCTTTAATAATTTCAGAAGTATAGATGGTACACACTATTTTAACTCAAACTCCTCTAGGTTTCACTGTATTTCACTAGCACACAGCTGACCCTGGAACACTGGCATTATTGCATACCAATTAAGCGAGTTTCTTTCTTTCTTTTTTTTTTTTTTGAGACAGAGTCTCACTCTATTGCCCAGGCTACAGTGAGTGCCGTGGCGTCAGCTTAGCTCACAGCAACCTCAAACTCCTGGGCTCAAGCAATCTTTCTTCCTTAGCCTCTGGAGTAGCTGGGACTGTAGGCATGCGCCACCATGCCTGGCTAATTTTATATATATATATATATATATATATATATATATATTAGTTGGCCTATTAATTTCTTTCTATTTATAGTAGAGACGGGGTCTCGCCCTTGCTCAGGCTGGTTTCGAACTCCTGACCTTGAGCAATCCTCCCGCCTCGGCCTCCCAGAGTGCCAGGACTACAGGTGTGAGCCACCGCTCCTGGCCTAAACTAGTTTCTTGTTATCAAATTTCCCCAACATGGTTGGTTAATTAGATGAACTCCATCATAGCCTATAGCTAGAGCCAAATAGACTCGAGTTCTGGATAAAAGGACAGCTCTTAGAAACCTAAGAATTTTGTGGCAGAGAGACCCACAAAGAATCAAGGGTGATCATTTAACAGCTCTGTTCCCACAGAACTTCCAGAAACACACACAGGCACACATGAGCACACACCCTGAAAAAACAAACCAATGTGCTAGAGGCAAAAAGAAGTATTTTCTGTTCCCAACTATTTTGGAATGAAGAAAATGCTATAATGTAAATCCTATATAAGATGAGCCTTTAAATACTAATGAAAAAAGATTGACCCAAGACTCTGATGTCTCCCAACTGAATCACAGAGCAACACACTACTAGGGAAAGGGGTGATCATGTTCTTTCAATTAATGCCTTTCATACTGAAGAATCCACAAAGTAAGAAGCACAATAAAAAATAACATGGTAGGAGTACATGCTTGTGTGCATGTGTGAAATTAAAGCATGAATTCAAGCATGTGTGTATGAGATATCTAAATGTGCAGTTTGTTGGCATTAATACATCTTTCACTGTTATATTTTTATCAAATTTCTTACAATCAACTCTCCCTCCATTTTTGTTTCATAATAATTTTCTACTTGCTGGCTGGTTACATAGACAGAAAAGAACATACTGCTAAGTATTTCTTAGTTTAAAACAAAGAAAACTACCAAGGAATTCAGTGGGACGTAGATATTTAGGGTCTTTAAGTGAGTTTGTTAAGTCAGTGACCACAGAGAACCTAGAAGGAATAATGTGTTTGATCCATCAAGAAAACTTATTTCTTTTTTTGTTGGGTAGGAGAGAGAGTGGGTTCCCAGATAAACTGTGTTCTGTGTGTGACAAACTGTAGCAACGAATTTCAGGCAGGAAAAAAAGCCATAATTATTTACACAAGTGAAAATGGCAGTGCATTAAAAGACATCTGCCATTTGAATCTGCCAACAGAGCATCTTCCATATTGGAGCAATTAAGGGGAAAAAATACGTCCCACAAAAATCTGTTAGGCTACCTTTAAATTATAAAAATGAAAAATCAGAAGCAAATTTGGATTCTATTTGTGGCTGCTCATAAAATAAGACAGAAATGTCTTTAGTTTAGAAAAAATATATAGAATGTAAAAATGACATTTGCCAATTGTTCTAATCAGGGTGAATCTGTCTTGGCTGCCCTTACTCAGTCAACCCTGCTTTCCATATAAACATTTTTTGTTTGTTTGTTTGTTTTTTGTTTTTTAAGCAGTGCAAACTTAACTCTGAATGTATTAGAGTTTATTTGATCTGCAAGTTGGCCCATCTTGGATAATATTATACTTGCAAAATAAAAACATTTGAAGGTCATCTTATCCTGGCCCCCAACACTAGGCATCCAACATAACTTTGTGGAAAAATAAATAAGTGAATGGATGAATAGATGAAAGGGTGGGGGATGAGGCACTGACTTCAGATCATTTTAGCATCAAAAGACGTGTTGTCTTTTCAGTCTGAAGCTGATCTCATAACACAATCATTTTTCCATAATAATAACTTAATCATTCCTGAAATTTGTGAAGAACATTACATGTTATGAAAGTGTTTTCTCATCCACTCGTTCACTTTTAATTCATG